>SJYC01035618.1:0-82922 GCA_006408675.1 Madoqua kirkii
CCCCGCCCCCCCCCCCCCTACTCCCCGAGCCCTTGAACCCCGCTCATCAGATCGGGACTCCGCAAGCCTGCTAGCCCCACATCTCTTTCCCCTGAAAGCCGGGGCTGCGTCCCTGCCCCATCCCTAGTCTGAGGACTGCCCCCTGGAGATCTGGGGAAGTTATCTCCAGAGGAGGCGCTTTTGGGGGTTACCGGAGCCTTGGTTGTCTGTCCCCGTCACTCTAGCTGGGCGCCCCAACTTGCTCTGTGCTTGTGCGTGTTGCTGCCTCTCTCCGGGTCTGAGCGCCTAGACCGTGCCGGGATCCGCAGCCGCTGTACGGGCGGTGGTGCTCAGAGCATCTCTGGTTTTTGCCTAGCTGGGTGCACACCACTCAGTCCTCCGTCTGCTGCCTCGTTGTCTTTGCCTGGCCTGAGGGGTCTGGGATCAATGTCCCAGGTCCTCATCTGTGCCCCGGAGTCGACTCTTGTCTCCAGTGCCCGGTCTTGCATCGCTGGATGCCTGAGACTCCTGTCTCTACCTTGTCCATGTCTAACCTCGCTCTTTCCTGTTCCCTGTCTCCAGTATCAGGGCATGGCCCCTTCTAGGCGTTTGTGTCTAGCTCTCTGTCTTCCTGTGTGGCTCATTCCTGTCACCAGCTGTGTATCGGATCACAGCACCTCAGCTTAGGTGGGTTTACTTTGCCCTCCTTGGGCGTGAACAGTTCAGGCTCTGAAACTGTTCCTTCTGCAGATCCTCTGGGGCCATCTGGGTGTCTTCTACCCTGCTCCCGACCTCTCCCAGGAGGCCTTTCTCACCTTCTTTGGCCCACCTTGCTTAGCCCACTGAACTCAGAGCACATAGGAGAGGTCAAAGTCCCCAACTTTGAGCCAAGGTCTCAGCAGCACCCTGTGGGCGTGTCTGTCTTCAAGCTTATGGATGTGTCTGTATCTTATCCCTGCCGCTTGCCCACAGAGCTTCTCCCAACCCTTGAGGACATTAGACACCAGGGGGTAATTTCAGGCTCTTAGGCACTGAATGCATGTCTCTGTCACCTGTCACTCTGGGAGCCTTCACTGAAGGCTGCCTTCAGACACAGCGTGATGCCCTTTGATCTGCTAAACTTCTTTGGAGGCAGAGAGGCAACCCTCTTTGCCAGAGTGCAGTTCTTTGTGTCTGTGGGCTGAGCCAGCCCAAGGCGTGATGTGATGGCATTTCACCTTGCTGGCTGGTCTGTGTGGGTAGCAGGGAGAAGTCTTTCCCCCATTCCCGGGGGAGGAGGATGGAGAGTCCCAGTGGGGAACCAGAATGTTCCGAATGCCTCTTATTTGTAGCAAAGGGTACTCTCAGACACTGCCTTTGAACTCCAGGAGTGGATAGTGATGTGTTTGGGCAGAAATGCAATTAGAAGTTCTTTCTGGAGTCGGAGCCCTACGGGGAGGTGGGGTGGGAGCAGGTTCAGGACGTGCACTGCTAGCCCAGTGTGGGAACATGTAGGATGGCCATGGAAGTGTGGGGCGAACTCTATCCTTTGCATCTGAGGTCCAGATGGGCTTCAGGAGGTGCTTTTCCCCATGCACATACCACCTGTTGAAACAAGTAGAGGAAGGGAAGCAAGCCTGGTTGGCTGATTCCTCCCTGGGTCTCTGACACTTGGGGTCCTACATCCACACCTGCTCTCTGGGTGTTCAGTTCTGTGTCTTTCTCTCTCATCCTCCAGCTGGGCCGCGCTGAGGTTAGCAGTTGGGAAGGTAGGAGGGAGCATGCTTCTTTTCCTTTTCTATCCCCGTTGGAATGCCGGTTCCAGCAGCTGAGGTGCTTTGCTTTTCAGAAACTCTGCTCTCATCTGCAAGTTCAGTGACTGTCCCCCCTACACACACCCCCCAGGGTCTCAGCTTATTCTGATATAGACACACCTGTATTTGTTGTCCCCCCTTTTTTTGTCCTCCCCCCTTCTTTGTGGCTGTCTACCTTGCAGTTGTTCGCTGCCGTCTCGCCTGGATTTGTACTGGATATTTAATCTGTTCGTTCGTGTCCTTTCTCTTCCCTTCCCTGATGATGTCTACCCCCCTGCCCTATCAGATCCTGTCATCACAGTGCAGACCTGCAGGGTGGAGCCGGCGGCTCATCCTCCTGTAGCTGTGCCCACCCAGCCCCTGCCCTTCCACGGAGCTCAAGGAGACCAGAAGGGGGCAGGCTGTTTCCAAAGTCCGGCTTTGCCTGAGCTTAGATTGCAGCCTAGGAGGAGAGGACCAGACCGTTTGGGCAGGCCACTGAGGCCCTCAGAACATGCGGTCTGTTTGCAGACCCTACAGAGGCTGCTGGTGCATGATGCTTCGGAGGGAAATTGGGGAGTGGGACTTATAAAAAAAAAATCCCCGTGACTTTCTAGAGCTGGTGAGGCGCATGCTCGGGAGGTGATGCTTCGTCTCTGTACTCTGAAGAGGGTGGGGTGGGCAGTTGTGGTTTTGGGTGCAGAGAGACTCAGCACTGGTGGTGGCGGTGGTGGCGGTGGGTATGTCTCAGAGTGTCAAGCCGACACTGTGTTCAGGTTATTTTCTAAACCAGACTTCGCTGCTTCCTTGTGCTCACCTTTCCAGAGCTTCTGCGTTTGTAGTTTTTCTGTTTGGGGAAGGGCCCGACTGTCATTTTGGTGCATTTTGAGAAGTCAAGAAGAAACACCCAGTTTCTCAAGCAGACAGAGCCAGAGAGCTTGCGGATGGTGGCGAGACGCGCCATTTCCCTGAAAGATTTGCAGGCTTTGCTTCTCCGCCTCTCCCAAAGCTCTTACAGATTAGAGTTTGTTGGGCGGGTGGCAGCTGAGTTCCCTGGCTGTAGCACTCATTCCTTCACCGGGTCTCCAGTGTGCCCTGGGTTTTACTGCATCTCAGAATGTAAGAAACAGATGAGCTCACTTATAAAGGGAGGGGAAATGTCGAGGGGAGTGTCAGAAAGATCACACTACAGGTTCTGAATCAATTTAGGGGCAAATGAAAGGAGCTGTGTGTTAATGTAATGAATGTTTATTTTCTTTCCCTTTGCCTCCAGTGATCCTCTGAAGTTTCACATTATTGCTTGAGTCCTTAGATAAACTATTACTCAGTAAGTTTCCTTTAAGAAACCTACTTTTTTTATTGTCCTGACACACACACACAGGCACAGGCATACACACGTACACACACTTAAAGCAGAATGGTCTTTCTGTGTTGTCTGACCCCTTTGAAATGTTGATTTTTCGGCAGAAATTCCTCATACTTCACATTACTCAGATAACTCAGGACTTTTTCAGACATTGGCAGTGACTTTGAAAAATTGGTTCACTGTATCCAGATCGCCTCTGGTTCTAACAGCCTCGGAGGCGTAGCTTTTCTTTTTATCCAAATGTTTTGAGACCAGAGAGAACAGAGAGTAGTTTATTGATGGTTCGTTTTTCTCACACTCTCAATGGAGTTTTATTTTGCTTGAGTAGTGCATTACACTTTGTATACAGAAATATGCATCACTGAACAATATTTATCTTGATGCAAATGCTGCCATCTGCTTAATCATATCCTGAAAAATGTTAAATAAAATAGATAAATAAAGGTAGAAGTTATTATATGCATATATGTATATGTAATATTTACACTCACTTTCCTTCCCGTCTTCTTACACTTTAGACATTCTCTCTAGTTCATCAATTCTCTTCATTTTAACCTTCCAGAAGGTTGAGTGACAGATGCTTGCTGTTTTGCAAATAGGAAGCCAAACTGTAAGTTCCTATTTGCTGGGGATTGTCCAACTTTGATCCATCCTCTTAATAGAAAAGGAAATTATTTTGATCTCAAGCAGATATCTGACATCGTTGTGTATGTGTGTGTGTGTATTTCCCCAGAAACAACATATCCTTAAGCAAGTGTCTGTCCTCCCACCCAGAGCTATTTATGATCAATGGGGCCATAGATCTTCATGCAAAAAAAGGAAAGTGCACGGTGCCGCCATAATTGGGCCGCCTGGTCTCTAGCTTGGTCAGCGCCGCCCTAAGACTTGTCACTTGTGATAAATCCTCCGTTTTTTTCATTTGCATCTCCCCATTCTGTTGCTTGTAATCCCTATCTACCAGAACCAAAGAGAAAATACTTGGAGGAAAATGAAAAAGTAAGTGCAAACTCAACCTCATAAAACCCAGGCTCAAAGGAAGGGCTGTGGGAGCTGAGGAAAAGTCACAGGAAGCCTGTGCCAGGCCCTGGAACAAGGGACAGATAGGCGTGGGTTGCTAAGTTGTGTCTGACTCTTTGTGACCCCATGGATTGTAGCCTGCCAGACTTCTCTGTCCTTGGGATTCTCCAGGGAAGTATCCTGGAGTAGGCTGCCATTCCCTTCGCCACGGGATGTTCCCGACCCAGGGACTGAACCCAGGGTCTCCAGCATTGCAGGCAGATTCTTTCCCATCTGAGCCACAGGGAGGGATACTCAGGAGACAAAGGCCTCTGTTAATTACCCTTGGGTCCTCTCCTGCCAGGTTCAGATCCTGGATCGGTTCTGGGCCATCCCTGGGGTCTTGGGCAAGTTATTCTAACTTCATTCCTCTGAAAATCGGGGCCACCTCATGGGGTTATGTGAGGATGAAATGTAATAAGACGTGTGAGCCAGTTTGTGCCTGGCACATAATAAATGCTCAAATGTGAGCCATTATTCTTAAAAAGAAACTCTTCATATGTTTGAAAATAAGCAAATTTTTGCAATTACTCATTTTTCCAAGCCAAGTAGGGTTTGAGTGTAATCCAAGGCAGTAGAATGCGTCCAACTCCTCTGTGTGTTAGCCTTGGAGCAGGATGGAATGTGGGAGAGAGAGGAGTACTAACATTTATGGAGTGACAACTGTATGCAGGCATCCTTTAGGTGTTTTACATACATGATGTTGTTAATTTCTCAGACACACACAGTAATTTAGGATGAAAGAAAGGGCTGCATACAAAATTGAGACTATGGTCTCCTGGCTAGAAATCACCAGTTTTCTGGGTACAGTCTTCAACAGTATGTGAACAGAGAGCTTCCAGATGTTCAAGCTGGATTTAGAAAAGGCAGAGGAACCAGAGGTCAAATTGCCAACACCCATTGGATCATAGAAAAAGCAAGAGAGTTCCAGAAAAAACATCTACTTCTGCTTTATCGACTACGCCAAAGCCTTTGACTGTGTGGATCACAACAAACTGTTGAAAATTCTTAAAGAGATGGGGATACCAGACCACCTGACCTGCCTCCTGAGAAACCTGTGTGCAGGTCAAGAAGCAATAGTTAGAACAAGACATGGAACAACAGACTGGTTCCAAATTGGGAAAGGAAGACGTCAAAGCTGTATATTGTCACCCTGCTTATTTAACTTATATGCAGGGTACATCATGCAAAATGCCAGGCTGGATGAAACACTAACTGGAATCAAGATTGCTGAGAAAAATATCAGTAACCTCAGATATACAGATGACACCACCCTTATAGCAAAAAGTGAGGAAGAACTAAAGAGCCTCTTGATGAAAGCGAAAGAGGAAAGTAAAAGAGGTGGCTTAAAACTCAACATTAGAAAACTAAGATCATGGCATATGGTTCCAACACTTCATGGCAACTAGATGGGGAAACAGTGGAAATAGTGAGAGACTTTATTTTCTTGGGCTCCAAAATTACTGCAGATGGTGACTGCAGCCCTGAAATTAAAAGACACTTGCTCCTTGGAAGAAAAGCTATGACCAACCTAGGCAGCCTATTAAGAAGCAGAGACATTACTTTGCCAACAAAGGTCTGTCTAGTCAAAGCTGTGGTTTTCCAGTAGTCACGTTTGTGTGTGAGAGTTGGACTAAAAGGAAAGCTGAGTGCTAAGAATTGATGCTTTTGAACTGTGGTGTTGGAGAAGACTCTTGAGAGTCCCTTAGACTGCAAGGAGATCCAAACAGTCAATCCTAAAGGAAATCAGTCCTGAAATATTCATTGGAAGGACTGATGTTGAAGCTGAAGCTCTAATACTTTGGCCACCTGATGTGAAGAGCTGACTCAGAAGAGACCCTGATGCAGGGAAAGATTGAAGGCAGGAGGAGAAGGGGATGAGATGGTTGGATGGCATCATCAACACGCTGGACGTGAGTTTGAGCAAGCTCCGGGAGTTGGTGATTGACAGGGAAGCCTGGTGTGCTGCAGTCCATGGGGTTGCAAAGAGTTGGACACAACTGAGCTACTGAACTGAACTGGGTACCAGTTACATGGTGGGGGTAATGAGGGCTCTGCATATGTTACCTCACTGTCTCAATGAATCATCTCAACTCTGTGGGATAGAACTGTTACTGTCCCTACTTGATAGGAAAAAATGGGGCTCAGAGTGGAAAAGCAGCTTGCTCGCTAAGATTGTGCTGAGGAGCAGCGGAACTGGAATCCAGATCTAGGACTGCTCCATTCCACTCAATGTCCAGATTTCAGAGTGCCTTGTCTTTGAAAAACCCTATATGCAGCTGTGTCATTGCTGAAAATCTTCATGTCACTTTCCTTACTTGTTGTAGATTCATAAAAATGTTCCAGCCCTAGAAAACGAGCAGATACAGACACAACTGAGCTACTGAACTGAACTGGGTACCAGTTACATGGTGGGGGTAATGAGGGCTCTGCAGATGTTACCTCACTGTCTCAATGAATCATCTCAACTCTGTGGGATAGAACTGTTACCGTCCCTACTTGATAGGAAAAAATGGGGCTCAGAGTGGAAAAGCAGCTTGCTCGTTAAGATTGTGCTGAGGTGCAGCAGAACTGGATTCCAGATCTAGGACTGCTCCATTCCACTCAATGTCCAGATTTCAGAGTGCCTTGTCTGTAGAGGTCTTTGAAAAACCCTATATGCAGCTGCGTCATGGCTGAAAATCTTCATGTCACTTTCCTTGTTGCAGATTAATAAAAATGTGCCAGCCCTAGAAAACGAGCAGATATGCAGTTTTTCTTGAATCAGACCCCTGAATAATGAGATCAGGTAGAAGGGCTTCCCTGGTGGCTCAGACAGTAAAGAGTCTGCCTGCAGTGCAGGAGGCTGAGGTTCGATACCTGGGTCAGGAGATCCCCTGGAGAAGGGAATGGCAACTCACGCCAGTATTCTTGCTGGGAAATCGCAGGGCCAGAGGAGCATGGCGAGCTACTGTCCATGGGGTGGCAAAGAATGGGACACAGCTGGGCGACTGCCACTTTCACTTTCAGAAGGGTAATCATAATAGCAGTGACGCTTTTGTAGCAGTTATGGCTTACCAGCAATTGTTTTAGTCCTCCTTATGTATTTTATTTCTTCAAGGAATTACTATTACATTTCAATAGACAACAGTCATGATGTGTAATAGAACCAGGCCCTGTTTGAGGTGTTTCACAACTATTAGCTCATTTAAGCCTCACACTACAGCGAGGAAACTGAGATGTAGGGAGCTTAAAACAGTTTTCCCAAGGGTTGCAGTACCAATGGCAGAGCTGGGATTTGAACCCTGGCAGTCTGTACTGGCAATCATTCTATTCCATAGCCTCCCTCTTCTGAGCATCTTGTGAAGGTCCCCAACCTTGGAACGGCAGACTTCATTTAAGGAGGCACATAGGTAATTGATTCGGTCACAATTTGCCCAGTCCCAAGGACAGGATTTTATGGTCCAGAAAAAGAAGGTATCACCCTTTAGTGAAATATGCATCGTGCACACTAGGGAATAATTGAACCCGAACTGCTGGAAGTGGAGTTGGTGGAAGAAGGTGTTTTGAATTCCGCTCCCCCTGCCAGGGGAGGAGGGGCAGAGGGTGCCACACAGGCTTCCTTGGCCAGAGGGACAGCCTTTCATTCGTGGTCAGTGGGCCTCCTGCCGCTCTGCTCACCCATGACTTGCCGCCAGGAGCCTGGATGAAGCCGGAGGTGTCAGGCACTTCCTTCCTTCCGCCTGCAACAGAAACTGTCCGTTTGCCCGCAGATACTGATCGAGTTCTGTCCTTCTGATCCCTGAGGTTAGGGTTGCCCCTTCCGCCATCGAAAGCCAGAGCCTTGATGATGGTGGCAGGGACAGGGCAGGTGTGTGTGTGTGTGTGTGTGTGTGTGTGTGTCCCTTAACCCGTCAGTGCTATCGTGAGCAGGGAGCTGGTGTGATTAGTATCAGAGTCCGGGAGTCCAGACACCCGGCCTGATGGGCAAGGAGCAGGACTCTATGGGCATCTCCAGCCTTTGGGGGAGGGGGAGATCTCCCCCTCCAGGGGCCTCTGAGGGCAACAAAATGGATTTGTTCTGTCTCAGCCCTGGTTTGTCCCAGGCAAGTGACTGCTGGCTTATCTGAGCATCTAATCCAGGCTGATATGTCTAGGGATGTTAATGACAAGCGTTTCTCTTCCCAGGGGATCCTTTGCTGTAATCCTTGGCCACACATCACGTGGTTTAAGCCCAAAGGAGTTGAGCTCATGGGGGAGAAAAATTGATGCAGACGTCCCCTACCCAAGGGGTACAAACATCGTAACTGTGATCCTGATGACGAGGAGGACTTCTCTCTATTGAATGTTTGCCTTGCTCTTGAAGCTGTGGAGATACTGAGAAGACATGATATTACTGAATCCCTGTCCTGCAAGTTAAGGACTACTAGTCTTATCTCTCTTTCATCTCTGATTACAAAGAAGGAAAGCAAAGCAATGAGTCGTATGAAAGTTAAAGAGCTGAGAGGCAGCTAGACTAGGAATTGAAGGTTGGTGGTGACTCCAGAGGTTGAGTTCCTTTGTTCCAAAGGTCTCTACCCAGATCAGAGTCAGTAAGTCCCTTGTTCTTCACACCTGCCCTCTCTCACTTCTCTCCTATCCCTGTGTGCATGCATGCATGCATCCATCGACATGCCCACCCTTCCACCCACCCTCCACTCCAACAATGCCCAGCACTACGACTGCCTTTGTGAAGTAGGGCAATTGTGCCCCTGCCCTCCCAGAGGGCCCAGTCCAGCTGGCGAGGGTTGGGACCACGGCCTGTCAACAGAGAGGTTCCTCTCTGGTCCTAGCCCAGTTCACTGTACAGTGGCTTCTTTTGGACACAAGAGAAAGGTGTCCTCCATTGGATGGGAGCCGGGAATAGTGTGTTTCAGGAGCCTGAAAGCCCTCAGTCTCCTAATACCTGCCCCCAAACTGCCAGACTTGAGGCTGGCCTGCCCCATCTCTGGAGTTCAAGCTCATTCTCTTCTAGTGAATAGGGAGCCCAGAGATGAACGCAGAGGTCAGGTCTGTGGGGAGTGCAGGTTGCTGGAAGTTGCAGGGCCCCGGGAGGCGTGTCATGCAGTGTTAGGACGGAGGATCAGAGTGTCACAGACACGTCGCTTCACCTCTCTGGGGCAGGGTTTCCTTGTCTGTGATGCAGAGACCTTCCTAGCTGGAAAGGCCTGGTGATAGGGCACCGCCTCCCAGCTCATGGTTCCTGCTCCCACCGTCCCCGATGCAGCCTCACCATGACGGATGTTTGCAAGATGGGCCCTCGTGCTTGTGGCCCATGGGTAGGTTTTATTTAACTCCCACTGTCTTAAAATAAAAAATGCACTAAAGTGTAAGGGTTAGGATAGAAGACGATGTCGTCGTTTGGAATGCCTTAAAAAGTCAGGAGACCTGACAGCCCAGGGCTACATTCTTTGCTGTTGTTCACTGGCCAGCTGGTCGGGAGGGGCTTCCTGGGATCCTCCAGGTTCCTGAGACACTCCCCACCCAAGATCTCTTCCTTCACCTATGACACCTGACTTGGCCCTTTTGGCTAAGTTTGCAGCCTCTGCCTGGAAGATGTCTGTGTTCACTGTGCCGAGCTAAAAATAAGTGTCTGTGGTTCTTTTCAGTGATCCCCATGTGGTTTATTCATAGCACTTCTTTATCTCGACTGCGTTTACCTTCCCCTGTGTGATGGAGGTTTCCTTCCATTTCTGCCATTAGTGTACTCCCAGAATATGCAGATTCTTATGCGCGTTAGGCATTAGGATGTGGTGAAAGAAGTGTCCGCCACATGAATAGAGCCAAGCATCCTACCGTTTGGTCATCTGGTTTCTCTTTTGCCGGGGGTGTTCTGAATCATCTGCCTTCCCTTCTCTGTGCTCCTCACTGCCGTGTGCCCTCCTCCCCCAGCAACATGTGTTGGGATGTTGTGAGTGTCAGAGAGCCGGCCTGGGGGCTGGACGAGGGAGTAGAAGAGTGTAATATTCTGGGGCGTCTTGGCTCAAGTGCCGACCCTGACTTTCACCTCTTTGTGTCTTTTTTGGCATTTCTGCCAGATGGTGCTAATAAACCCTGCCCTTCCCTCGAGTGGGTTTGGAGGATGCGATTTGATAAATAGATGAGCAAGTGTATTGAGGCTCAGAAACCCTGCATGAATGTAAGGCGGTGCTCCTGTCTTCAGCCTTGAACAGAAGAACGTGTGAGCAGTCAGACTAGTTGGCTCTCACTTTGTAATCCCTGGGAGCAAGAGAGAATGAGTGAGTAAAATCCATCAGAGGTTTCCCATTTGCTCCTCCATCTGTCCATTAATTCAACAGGTATTGCTTGAGCGCCTGCTGTGTGTACTCTACAAAGTATAAGGGGAGAGTCGGCTGTGCCTGCTCTCATGGGGTTTATGGTCTAGAGGCGGAATGACCCCCAAACACGCACATTTTTAAAAATATCAAATTGTTCCAACTGCAGTGGCTTACGGTTCGAGCGCTGAGAGAAGATAAGAGGCCATGTGTGAAGATTTATTCACGATGCAGTTGATTCATTTTATTTAGTTTCACTTGAAGACTTATTTTGGATGGATATCTTTTGCTAGAATACCTCTAGACTGACCCCAGGAATCCCAAGTGTAGTATGCACATGGATTCTGATTCATGTATGATTGAAGGCGCTTTGTGGGCACACTGTCTCTATTATAGTCGCTTTTAATAAAGAGTTTGTATTCATAGGTGTGCACAATTTATTTCCTAACTTTTGCCTATATTTTTAAATGTTTTTTTAACCAAAATATATATACACAAAAGTGCACATTATTCTAAATGTACAGCTTGATGAATTTTCATGTACTGAATACACTCAGTAACCTCCACCAGTAAAAGCAGAGATATCGCTTTGCCAACAAAAGTTCATCTAGTCAAAACTGGTTTTTCCAGTAGTCATGTATGGATGTGAGAGTTGGACCATAAAGAAGGCTGAGTGCCAAAGAACTGATACTTTTGAACCGTGGTTCTGGGAAAGACTCTTTACAGTCCCTTGGACAGCAGGGAGATCTACCCAGTCAGTCCTAAAGGAAATCAACCCTGAATATTCACTGGAAGGACCAAGGCTGAAACTGAAGCTCCAATACCTTGGCCATCTAATGCAAAGAGCCAACTCATTGGAAAAGACCCTGATGCTGGGAAAGATAGAAGGCAGGAGAAGGGTACGACAGAGGAGGAGATGGTTGGATGGCAACCATCACCAGCTCAGTGGACCTGAGTTTGAGCAAGCTCTGGGAGGTGGTGATGGACAGGGAAGCCTGGAGTGCTACTGTCCATGGGATGACACAGAGTCAGACACGACTAAGGGATAGAACAACAATAACAACAACAACAGCCCCCACCCAGACCAAGAAACAGGGCATCTGTGACCTCCCAAATGCACTCAGCCCGTGCTTCTTGGCAAACGGTTTTTGACACTTGTCATGGCTGTATATATCTTTAAATGTATATTAGGGAAAATAGGCAACTATAGCCAGTCAAGCACAATGGTCATGTCAGGGCTGTTATTGCCTAGCATGCAGGTTAAGTGACATTTCAGTAAAAATATTGGTTGGCATGTTGAAAGCACCTAAATTATAGTATCTAAACATATTGTACTAATGCTAATCCTGACCCCAATGTAGATGTATGATTGATGGGGGCAATGGAGTGACCAAGGTTTGGTAAACATTGGCTTAACCAGTTTGAAGATACCCCGCACTTCTGGTAAACAGCTGTGGTGTTTTGTTCTGAAGTCCAAGTGGAAAGGATTTAAGCTAGACTGGGACTCTGCTTCACACTGACTGTCTATACTCTGGTCCCCCGTGTGTTGGACATGAATTAGGCGTGATGAATGGGTCTCCAGTCGGGCCCATAATGAGTACATTAACTTAACCCTGAACCAAGACTCTGTCTTCAGAACCAGGATAACAGAACACAGCACTAGAACAGCAATTCAAAAGGGCAATGGAGACAACTAATCATTTTATAATGAGCAAGAGAAGAAGCAGTAAAAAGAGAGCCCAAGGACAGCATGGTAATTTCCCAAAGTCTTAGCACTCAACCAGACTCACGTTAATAAAATAAACAAATGTTTTTGGTAATGGAGAGCTAATGTATACGTTATTTAAGGGGAGTATTAAAACCAGATTAGATAGATCAGGTCATACAGTGGTTACCTCATTAAGCCTCCTTTCTTTGGGGATCTGGAAAACTTGTCTCTCTTTTTTCCTTCTTTCCTTGTGAAATGGTGCTTTATTAATTAGAAATGTAATGGGACATCTTTTTTTTTCTTCCCAGACTGGTGGCTGTTTTCTATTTATTTTTTAATGTAGGACCATGCTTTGCAGATGTTCT
This sequence comes from Madoqua kirkii, assembly GCA_006408675.1. NCBI lineage: Eukaryota > Metazoa > Chordata > Mammalia > Artiodactyla > Bovidae > Madoqua > Madoqua kirkii. The sequence goes on from SJYC01035618.1 coordinate 12,540, forward strand.
CTTTGAAATAAAAGCCTATTCACTGTCTCTCTTCCTCTCTCTCTTTTATCCCCAGCTCAGAAGGGGCAGCTGTTACGAAAGGCACAGAGAGCCCTTTTTGCTTGTCATCAGGCATTACAGAGGATTCCATTCCCCCATGTAAAATACTCCCCTTACCTGCTTTTTCTTGTCGTCCTGCTGAAGAATAGTTTTCAAATTGCTGTATCTGATTCCCTCTTGTTTAGAAGAAGAGGTGGTGACAGAGGACAGGGTGGAGATGACCTCAGGGTGGCTCTTATGAAATAAAAGTTGGCCTGTTTGCAAATGGGCATGGATGATTATTAACTCCTCTTAGGACGAGTGGTGACTGCTGTTTGACTTTCTTGTAGAGTGGAAAAAAAAAAGATCATGGGGCACAAACAAATGCTTTATTAGAGCGAGCAGGTGGTAGAAACCCCAACAAAAGTGGATGCTGGAAAATACAGGTGAAGGGGGCCAGGGCCTATGCGTTGGATCTGAGTTACAGGTGGAATAACAGCAGCAGCATCGAGCTGGCTTTCTTCTTTTTGCTTTCTCTTTTTTTTTAAGTTAAATTACTCTCCACCATTTTAAAATCAGTGATTCAAATAGAGCTCTGATTTGAAGTTGCTATTAAAATTTTTGAAATTCTGACCTTTCTTCCCAAAGAGGTAATGATTTTAGGGAGCAGGGGAGTGTGGTTACCCTGCTTTCCAGTTTGCCATGGCTCCCACCAGTCTACCTGACTTACGTATGTTTCTTGCAGGACCACTGTTAGGATTTGTTTATTACTCTCAAAATACTACTACTACTATATTATCTATTAAATACTATGTGTGAGGCACTGTGCTAAGCAGCATATCATGAATTATCTCATCTAATCGTTCCAACAGCCTTACGATATTATCCCCATTCACAGATGAGGAAACTGAGGCACAGAGCTGCTCAGAGTCACAGACAGTAGACTCGGAATCTAAACACAGGCAGTGTAGCTGGGAAGCCTGTGTATCAGATCACATGCTTGAACTGCACAACATGTTTTAAGAAAGCAGTTCTGGTGAGGAATTCTTCACTATACCTCTGCAAAAAGGTGGCACTGTTTGCCCATTGCATGAATGGAACCACTGAGACACATCAAGTTCAAACCATGATGTAAAATGCAGATCGTAACTCACCATCTCTAAAGAGAACACGGGCGTTAAATGACCGTGGACTTGAGCACTGCTGAAGCTGGCAGTCTGGTCGTGGTAGAAAGACCCCCGCCAGGGTCCCCGCCATCCTTTCACGCAGAGCAGGGTCGTGTAGTGGCCTCTACCCTGCATCCTTGTGGCAGCGAGGTAGCACCTACAGGGTAACATTTTGATAAGTTGCTGAGCTGTATTAAAATAATAATTACAGCAATAATTACAAGCATGGATTTTGGTGAGACTCAGCTGCTGACCAGGAGGAAAAATAATTAACTGCGTATTCTCTCAGAATCACATGGATGCCGTGCCTGGCCTTTTTTCTTTGTGTGGGTCCAGCGCAGGGTCTTTTGCAGGTTGAAGGCCACATGTTTTGCCAGATCCTATTTACGTTCACAGTATGGATGGCAGATCTCCACACTAAGAGGAGCTGGTCATTGGGTAACATCCTAGCTTCCCATAAATACAGACAAAAGTGACCTGACGGGGATCCACGGGCGCACCATGCTTCAACTCATGAAATGCACCTCGCCCTGGAAGCAAATGCAGAAACAGCTAGAGGGAAAGTGATCTAAATCTGCTTTTAATAAATGTTTTTAAATACTCTAGCATTGGCCACTATCTGACCATGATGATAGATGTGTAGCTAATTTAACTGGATGGCTGTGGTTCTCTTTAAATGTCTGTTTTTGAAGCTGGTTGAATGGTCCTGCCTTGATTTTAACAACTTGCTAAATTTTGCTTGAAATAGAACATACGTACAGAAAAGGGCAGAAATTGTGAATGTACAGCTCAACCAAACGGCCACATTTGAGTAACAAGGACTGTGATCAGAGCCCAGAGCGTTACGGCTCCCTCTTCCCCAGGGTCCTTCTTATTTCCACTTCTAATCCCTACGTCTCCAAGGGTAACCTTTGTCATGACTTCTGACCCCATAAATTATTTTTGCTTCTTTTTAGAAATAGAATCACGTGGTCTGCACTCCCTTTTGCCTGGTTTGTTTTGCTGAACATCATTTGTGATTACATTTTATGAGCTCACATCCGGGGTTGGCAGACTATAGCCCATAGGCCAAGTGCATCCGTTTGTTGTCTGTTTTCATAGACCTATGAGCTAAGAATGGATTTCACATTTTTGAAATACATGAGGGAAAAATCAAAAGAAAGATATTTTTGTGATATGAGAAGAGTACTGAATTTAATCAGTGTATATCAATAAAGCTTTATTGGAACCTGATCATGTCCATTTATTACATACCAACTGTGGCTGCTTTTGCCCTCTAAAATGGCAGAGTTAAATAGACTAAACAAAGGCCAGAAGATTTACTATCTGGCATTTTACAAAAAAGTTTCTGACTGTCTGCATTGTTTTGCTGCAGCTGTTGCTGCTAAGTTGCTTCAGTTGTGTCCGACTCTGTGCGACCCCATAGACGGCAGCCCACCAGGCTCCTTCATCCCTGGGATTCTCCAGGCAGGAACACTGGAGTGGGTTGCCATATCCTGCTCCAGTGCAGGAAAGTGAAAAGTGAAAGTGAAGACACTCAGTCGTGTCCAACTCTTAGCGACCCCATGGACTGCAGCCTACCAGGCTCCTCCATCCATGGGATTTGCCAGGCAAGAGTACTAGAGTTGGGTGCCATTGCCTTCTCCATAGCATTGCTTTATGTATTTGTAATTGTCTGTTTACATGGCTCTATAATATCTCATTGTGGAGCATACCACAATTTGCATGTCTGTTCTGTTTATTGGGAAGATCCCAGTTTTTGGTCATTACAAAGAGCACTGCTACATACCTTCTTGGGCAAGTCTTTAGGTAAAAAAAAAAAAAAAATGTTTCATAAGCATTTCTGTTGGGTATTTATATAGGAGAGGAATTGATTTAACTGCTCTTCATTGTTTGTTTTTAATGGGTTGACTTGACAAGTATATTTAAAATTGGAAGTCTTACTTTCCCTACTAGGGAGTAAGGCTCGGTGATATTTTCATGTATGGAACCTCTAAAACCAGGCTTACTTTAAAAAAGGTAATTAGTCTTGCAAAATTGAGCATCCATAGAGCTGCAATTCATTAGTGGATTACTGTTCTTCCACCTCGGTACCTTCAAGGATATTGGGAACATGCCTGATGTTAACTGCTTTAGTTGGTTCTGGGAATGGTTTCATCATTGAATTTCTTATACCGAAGCCATATTGTCCAAAGGCTGCTTATCTTTATGCAGCGAAACGTCTGCCAGAATTAGGAGAGTTTTTCTGATGTCACTTTCTGCTTTGATTGACTTCTGTTTATCTCTGGCTGTTCTGGTTTTCTTGCTGGGCAGTAGATGAATACAGCTCTGCGTCCCCAATAAGATCTCTAGCCCTCAGTAGCATATGTCATTTTGCATTGAAACAGCGAGCTGAAATGTCCCTTCAGGGACTGCCCACGTTGTATGTGGCCACAGCAGTGGAGCTCAGAGAGTCCCCCTAAGGAGCTGCCTTGCTGTGCATTGTCAGGATCGTTTAGCAGCGTCAGTCCTGCGTCAGTACCTGCACCGCTGGCCCTTTTCCACTTGCTGTCCTGCTTTTGTAGGCAGAGGCGCTGACAGAGTTGAGAGAAGAATGTCAGGATTCCCTGGGATCCACTTGTCTTTCAGGTTTGCTTGGCACTGGCTGACAGACGTCTTAATACTCTTTCTGGGGCTCCTCAAAAAGCCGTAGCAGCTTCCTTTTTCAGACCAGCCCACTTTACAGGGGGTAAAGTCTTGTTTGTTTTAATCTTGCTTTCTGTTTGTGCCTTGTGCAATTAACAGAATTCAGGAATGTCACCAGAGAAGATGCTCAGAGGCTGTTTTAGTATTTCTTTGGAAGACAGCTGGTTCTGTGGTGAAGGAGTTAGTGGAACTGAAATGCAGTCTCAGCTAAAATGTAATGGTACAGCTGGCTCAGTCTCAGACAGCCTCAGTTTTAGTCTTTAAAATGGGTTTGTAGAGCAGTGCCATTACAGGTAAAGTTCCTAGGTGTTGAATTTCTAAATAGGAGAACTTTAATCTATAGATTCTGATAGATCTTCCCCCTCCTTAATAGTTTGTTTACTTTTTTTCTTTGGATTATTTTTGAAAAAATAAACTTTTTTGGTAAGTATTCTATGAAACTGTTTACAAAGGTATATGTGTGTTTGTGTTCTAGGAGAAGCCTTTGCTTTCTAAAGATTCTTTTCAAGAATTAGGAGAGTTTTTCTGATGTCACTTTCTGCTTTGATTGACTTCTGTTTATCTCTGGCTGTTCTGGTTTTCTTGCTGGGCAGTAGATGAATACAGCTCTGCGTCCCCAATAAGATCTCTAGCCCTCAGTAGCATATGTCATTTTGCATTGAAACAGCGAGCTGAAATGTCCCTTCAGGGACTGCCCACGTTGTATGTGGCCACAGCAGTGGAGCTCAGAGAGTCCCCCTAAGGAGCTGCCTTGCTGTGCATTGTCAGGATCGTTTAGCAGCGTCAGTCCTGCGTCAGTACCTGCACCGCTGGCCCTTTTCCACTTGCTGTCCTGCTTTTGTAGGCAGAGGCGCTGACAGAGTTGAGAGAAGAATGTCAGGATTCCCTGGGATCCACTTGTCTTTCAGGTTTGCTTGGCACTGGCTGACAGACGTCTTAATACTCTTTCTGGGGCTCCTCAAAAAGCCGTAGCAGCTTCCTTTTTCAGACCAGCCCACTTTACAGGGGGTAAAGTCTTGTTTGTTTTAATCTTGCTTTCTGTTTGTGCCTTGTGCAATTAACAGAATTCAGGAATGTCACCAGAGAAGATGCTCAGAGGCTGTTTTAGTATTTCTTTTGGAAGACAGCTGGTTCTGTGGTGAAGGAGTTAGTGGAACTGAAATGCAGTCTCAGCTAAAATGTAATGGTACAGCTGGCTCAGTCTCAGACAGCCTCAGTTTTAGTCTTTAAAATGGGTTTGTAGAGCAGTGCCATTACAGGTAAAGTTCCTAGGTGTTGAATTTCTAAATAGGAGAACTTTAATCTATAGATTCTGATAGATCTTCCCCCTCCTTAATAGTTTGTTTACTTTTTTTCTTTGGATTATTTTTGAAAAAATAAACTTTTTTGGTAAGTATTCTATGAAACTGTTTACAAAGGTATATGTGTGTTTGTGTTCTAGGAGAAGCCTTTGCTTTCTAAAGATTCTTTTCTAGATGTTCTATGATGCCCTAATTAAAATGGATAATTTGTCTCAAATGTAATAGATTTCAAAAGTAGAAATCATCCAGGCTTGACTTATAAAACAATAAGACATATTAAAAATTAGCCTTCTAAAAGGCTGTCACTTAGAAAATTTAACCAAAACAACAAAACTCTTCTATATAACTCTTTAAGGAGAAATCAAACTTGGAATTTCAGATTCTAGGGTGATGAATGAAAATGAGAATACTTCATATCAAAACCTATGAGATGAGGCTAAAACTGTGCCCAGAGGAAAATTAATAGCCTATTATAAAAGCACTTTATTTATTTTTAATATAAATTTATTTTAATTGGAGGCTAGGTACTTTACAATATTGTATTGGGTTTCGATGTTAAATGCAAGAGATGAAAATGATGGTTTCCAATTTTTATTTAAAAATCATCGTTGAGAACCTGAAAGAATATAGGAAAGGGGCTAAATAGGAATAAAAACAGGCATTCATGAAACGGGACACAAACATGGTAGCGTTGTTCTACAAGATCCTCTAACAAGCACACAATATTGATCTAGTTCTCTTAGAGTTGGAACCTGTGAATGAGCTGAGCGTTCCTAACTCACATTGTTTGCTCAGTGTTTCTGTTCTGGCTGTTGAGTAAAGGAAGTGGTGGGTAGCAGGAGAAGCCTCTGAAGTTTCGTGTTATTTGGGCGGGGTGGGTTAGGGGAAGTTATCGCTTAGCTGGCCCCCATCAGGGCAGAGCCAGCTTCTGCACTGTGTTCCTATTGACCAACTTCCTCTTGCCTTTAAGAGTAAGAAGGCTGGCAAGGCGTCTTGTTGTTTTGTAGAATACACTGACACGCCTGCAGGTTCCCAGAGAGCTTTGCCCCTAGGTCTGATGCCGTCCTGGTCTTGTAAAGCCAGCATTCTTCTTGTCTTGCGGTTACTGTTGTGGTTGGGTGGGGCCTGGGGAATGGAACCTGGGGAGCCAGGCAAGAGGCTTCTGTCTGGCTACTTTCTGGGAGGAATGGGGAGACCAGCCTTGTGGGCTGGGCTTCCATTTTGATGTCTTCCAAGCAGCATCCATTGATGATCTACTGTGTATCACGTGCTACACATTTTATGTGCCTTATCGCGCATATAATTATCACGTGTCTAGATTTCCCCAGGGTAGTCACAGGCCCTGAACCATTCATTCATTAGCAGTCTTACCAGGCACGTGCTGACACATGCTGGGAGCAGTGGGCAAAACAGGGTCCCAGCCCGCCTGGAGTTCACATCCTGGTAGCAGGAACAGTGAGTAATGGGAGAGTCATCAGGGTAGGCTTTCCTGGCAAGATGACATTTACAGTCAAATAAATAGAAGGTGGCCAGGCAGGGACTTGGGGGAGATGGGGACAGAGTGCCCTTCCTGAGCAAGGGCATAAACAGCAGGAAGAGACAGGAGCCAGGGCCTGCAGGGGCTTCAGTGCTGCGCTCTCTGATATAAGGTTCCTCTTAGCCTTGTCAGGGTATCCATCAGCCCCATTGTCCTGAAAACTCAAAATTGTTGACTGATTTAGACATGTGATTTGGAAGTGGTCCTTGAACAGAAGAAGGCTGAGTGCCAAAGAATTGATGCTTTCAAGTTGTGGTGCTGGAGAAGACTCTTGTGAGTTCCTTGGGCTGCAAGGAGATCAGACTAGTCAGTCCTTACGGAAATCAATCCTGAATGTTTATTGGAAGGACTGAGGCTGAAGCTGAAGCTCCTGTACTTTGGCCAGCTGATGCAAAGAGCCAACTCATTAGAAAAGACCTTGATGCTGGGAAAGATTGAGGGCAGGAAGAGAAGGGGGCGACAGAGGATGAGATGGTTGGATGACATCACTGACCCAATGGACATGAGTTTGAGCAACCTCTGGGAGAGGGTGAAGGACAAGGAAGCCTCGCATGCTGCAGTCCATGGGGTCGTGAAGAGGTGGACACAACTTAGCCATTGAATAACAACAACTCAAACAGATCGAAAGGTTTACTGTTGGTTGTCCAAAAGTTTGGTACTGGCATCCCATACCGACTCTCGCTTAGTAGCATTGGCCCAGAGAAGTGGCAGTGAGGGGCCTGGCAGCTGTGTCTGGCTATGGTGGTGGTGGGCGCTGTGCTGTGCTGGGGTCACTTCTGAATTTCACAAAGCAGATCTGGTGTCTGTCTCCTGGAATAACAGATCCTCTGTCCATGGGATTCCCCAGGCAAGAATACTAGAGTGGGTTGCCATGCCCTCCTCCAGAGGATCTTCCCGACCCAGGGATCGAACCCATGTCTCCCACATTGGCAGGCGGATTCTTTACCACTAGCACCACCTGGGAAGCAGCTCCTGTGCAAAAATAAAAATGCATCTTATTCCTCCCCGCCCCTCCACCTCCCAGATCTACCCCTCTGCTTAATGATAAACTCCAGTGTCCTGAGAGACCGTATCAGGAGTCCCCATCACCAGCACAGCCGATCTCTTCCCCCAACTGCCCCCATCAGGGCCTCCCCAGGGCTTGAACAGTGAATGGCCCACAGTAGATGCTCAGTAGGTGTTTTTGTTTATTTGTTTGTTTCCTTCAGTCATTGCGTGAAAGATCAGATTTTCTAAAGGAAAGAGCTAGAGGGCCCTGTTTCCAAATGACATTTTACCATCCGGAGGCAAGGTTTTGCTAGAATGTGAATTTAGTTCTGTGTGTAGTTCTGTTGGTTTCTTGTTGGCTCCCCAACCCTCCTCACAGCACGTTAGGGTTTACTGTGTGGTTTTAGTACCTGATGCAGGGGCCTGTGGATGAAGACATTCATGATGTTACTGAATTATAATAATTAAATGATAATAATAATAGCAGGTGCTATTTATTAAGCACTGCACATGCCAAGCATTTCACTCTTAAGCTTCCAGCGCCCTGGGATGTGAGCGTTGTAGAAGTCACTGTTTTGTGGACTGAGGAAGTAGGGCAAGAGAGGGGAAGTGACTCCCCCAAGGTGGCACAGCTGGTTGGAGATGGATCTGCTTTCTCACCCAGGCAGGCTGGTGTGGAGCCCACGCTCTCAACCACCGGGGCACCTAATGCTAAGTCCTCTTCGTGTGACTGAGAACGGGCTGAACCTGATTGGACCAGGGGAGGTCCCCTCTGCCAGCCCTGGTCCCTTCCTTCCTGCCCGCGGGCCTGGCAGACCTCCGCTGCTTCTCCCCTCTTCGGGGACCCCCGTTTTCCAGGACCACAGACAGGGCGAGCGAGAGGCTGGTCGCTGTGGCATCTTCACTGGGAATGGGGCGGCACAGGTGGTCCTCTCTCCATTGCGGTGCTCGGCTGGCCCCATGCAGACGCAGCTGGAGAGCTGGGAGGAAAGGCGGAGAGCTGGGAGGAAAGGCGCAGGCTTGGCCAGGTCTTTCCCAAGGGGGAAAGAGGGATGGGCTCTCCAGGTTCAGAGGAACTGTTCTATTACTGTTCATCTTTGCAGGAAGAGGAGGAGGGGGGAGGAGAATAGCAAAGCGGGGAGAAGAGAAGGAAGAATTGGAAGCAGAGAGGGATTGCCTGGATAACTCGGCTCCTCCTCTCCTTCGTCCTTCCAGAGAGATGGGAGGACTGGATCCTGTTCCCAGCTCAGCTGTGAATGACGGTGTGCCCTTCAGTCAGTCACGTGTCCTCTCTGTACCTGCTTTCTCACCTAAAATTAATACAGTGATTGTAATGATGGTAATAATTGAATTCATTTTAAGACGCATATTTTTACATTTAACAAATAGCATTTCTAACATCTGGCATGGGTTTTACAATTGATGTGTGTCTTCCTTTTATGCTTCCTTATGCAGTCTGTTGCCCTGGGACAAATCAACAGTGCATCTCAGAAGCAACAGGGTCTTAGAATTAAGAGGCCATGGTGTCTGTGAGGTACCAAACAAGATGGTACCGAGTGCTTTCACATGAGCCGTTTTATTTACTACAAACGACAGCCCTAGGTGGGGTAGGTGCCACTACTTGCCCATTTAACAGATGTGGGAACTGAGGCTCAGAGAAAAAGTAGCTTGCAGGCAAGGTCATGCCTGTTTAAGTAGCAGAACTAGTGCTTGACCACTGATGAGTCTGATGCCAGAACCCGCAAGTCTTTCCCAGGGGTGTCCAGTAACATCGCTTTCCTTCTGGCCACTCAGGGATGTGAGAACTTGCTCCTGAAGACAGCCTCACGTTTTTCAGAGGAAAAATGTTAATGGTGGTCTTAATGGCTCATGCATACGCCCCTGCCAAGCATCAAAAGTTCTTGACCGTGAGCTTGAAAGGGTGATAGCATGCCTGCGAGACCCTCACAGGTCGTGCTTTCTGTAGAACACAGTGTTTTCTGAGCCTGAAGCATTTTAGAAAATAACGTGGGATTCATCCCAGAGCCTGGCAGAGGGTCTGGAATTCCTGAGTCCTGTTTTCCAGCTGGATTAAACTGAGGTCAGACTTTCTGCCCCAGAGCCTGAAGCAAGTCATGCAGGCTGGGAGCAGCCTCTGGCTGTCTGACCCCCAGGCTCTGGGCAGTGAGGGGCCTTGCCCACCCGTCCGTGTGCCCAATATCAGGGTGGGTAGTATTTGCTGAGCTTTGAGGGTCTCTGGGGAAGGGAGAAGATAAACAGGGGGCCACCTGGCAGCCTGGAGCAGGGCTTTTGGGCAGAGTCCAGAAATTATCTTGCTAACAGTGACAGTCTGAGTCTGTGGGAAGTGGGGTCCTGAATAATTGATTGCTGCTAACTGAATTGTGAAAACCATTTTCAGAGATTCCAATCAACAGGCTGATGAGGAGGTAGACAGGATGAGAGCTTCCTTCTCCCTCGAGCCCAGGGGACCTTCTGAGGCTCCCTCTTGTCTACCCAGCGAGCTTGGCCATGGGCCCTGGACTTAGAGGTGGTTTTGGTTGCCCTGTGCCCTCTGCGGGGACCAGCTTCAGGTCAGGAGAAGGGGTGGCCTTGGCTCTGCTGGGTGGGCCCTTCTCTCTCCCCCGAGGGTGGGCTGTCTCAAATGCAGAGCGGCTCCCCACATCCACAGGAGGGGAACATTGCAATGCAGACCCCAGGATGCTTTGGGGCTCGTTCAGCCCGCTTTGTTTGTAGAAGAGAGGCATCTCCTCATTGTCAGGAGCTGAGGGCCTGGGTTCAGATCCTGGAGCCACCCCTCACTATTGGTCTGAGTTCAGACCAGTTCTCTGTTCTGTGTTCCACCTGTAAAATGGGGCTGATGGGGCTCCCTACTTTAAAAGACTATTGTGACAGTTAAGTTGGTATTTAAACACAAAGATAGAGCGATACAAGTGCACGTGAAGTAAAGCTGCAGTGGTTACGTCATTTGGTCCTCTTAACAGCCCGTGAGGAAGGCAGGGTGAGAAAGGACGGGCAGAGGAGACCCTCGGGGAGCGCAGGAGGCAGAAGAGGCCGGTGTGAAAGCCGCGCAGCTGGTTTAAGGGGGCCAGACAGCCTCTGGGTTTGTCGGAAGCGAGGTTGTGAATCACTGCTGCTAACTGAGTTGTGAAAATCCTTCTTGAGAGTCCAGTCTGGGTTCACATCCGAGTGGTACCAAGGGCCCGCTGTGAAAGTGAAAGCACCTGCTTGGTGCTGCGGGGCCCTTCAGAACCTCACTTCATCATGTGCGAAATGGGGTGATAATATCACCTCCCCTGTGGGGTGAGGGCTTCCCCAGTAGCTCAGCTGGTAAAGAGTCCGCCTGCAATGCAGGAGACCCCAGTTTGATTCCTGGGTTGGGAAGATCCCACTGGAGAAGGGATGGGCTACCTAATCCAGTATTCTTGGCCTTCCATTGGTGGCTCAGATGGTAAAGAATCCACTTGCAATGAGGGAGACCTGGGTTCGATCCCTGAGTTGGGAAGATCCCCTAGAGAAGGGAATGGCTACACACTCCAATATTCTTGCCTGGAGAATTCCATGGACAGAGGAGCCTGGCAGTCTACAGTCCATGGGGTTGCAAAGAGTTGGACACGACTGGGGTCACTTTCACTTGTGGGGTGATGTGCACACAGATAGCCTCTTATTCATCCACCCAGTAAACATTTACTGAGTGCTTAGTACCTGCCAGGCACATCCAAAGAGTTTGAACTATATTTATGAACAAGTGTTCCACCTGTAAAATGGGGCTGATGGGGCTCCCTACTTTAAAAGACTATTGTGACAGTTAAGTTGGTATTTAAACACAAAGATAGAGCGATACAAGTGCACGTGAAGTGAAGCTGCAGTGGTTACGTCATTTGGTCCTCTTAACAGCCCGTGAGGAAGGCAGGGTGAGAAAGGACGGGCAGAGGAGACCCTCGGGGAGCGCAGGAGGCAGAAGAGGCCGGTGTGAAAGCCGCGCAGCTGGTTTAAGGGGGCCAGACAGCCTCTGGGTTTGTCGGAAGCGAGGTTGTGAATCACTGCTGCTAACTGAGTTGTGAAAATCCTTCTTGAGAGTCCAGTCTGGGTTCACATCCGAGTGGTACCAAGGGCCCGCTGTGAAAGTGAAAGCACCTGCTTGGTGCTGCGGGGCCCTTCAGAACCTCACTTCATCATGTGCGAAATGGGGTGATAATATCACCTCCCCTGTGGGGTGAGGGCTTCCCCAGTAGCTCAGCTGGTAAAGAGTCCGCCTGCAATGCAGGAGACCCCAGTTTGATTCCTGGGTTGGGAAGAACCCACTGGAGAAGGGATGGGCTACCTAATCCAGTATTCTTGGCCTTCCATTGGTGGCTCAGATGGTAAAGAATCCACTTGCAATGAGGGAGACCTGGGTTCGATCCCTGAGTTGGGAAGATCCCCTAGAGAAGGGAATGGCTACACACTCCAATATTCTTGCCTGGAGAATTCCATGGACAGAGGAGCCTGGCAGTCTACAGTCCATGGGGTTGCAAAGAGTTGGACACGACTGGGGTCACTTTCACTTGTGGGGTGATGTGCACACAGATAGCCTCTTATTCATCCACCCAGTAAACATTTACTGAGTGCTTAGTACCTGCCAGGCACATCCAAAGAGTTTGAACTATATTTATGAACAAAGTTGTGGCCCCTGCCTTGTGGAGTTACCATTCTAGAGGAGGAAGGCCGTTAGTGTTAGTCACTCAGTTGTCTGACTCTTTGTGACCCCCTGGACTGTAGCCCACCAGGCTCCTCTATCCATGGAATTCTCTAGTTGAGAATACTAGAGTGGGTAGCCATTCCCTTCTGCAGGGGATCTTCCTGACCCGGGGATCAAACCTGGGTCTCCTGCATTGCAGGCAGATTTTTTACCATCTTAGCCATCAGGAAAACCCTAGAGGGGGAAGGCAGATAATAAATAATAAACATTTTTATAATTGGAGGAAAGTTGCTTTACAATGTTGTATTGGTTTCTGCTGTATAACAACACAAATCAGCCATAATTTTACATATATCCCTTCCCTTTTGAGCCTCCTTCCCCTCCCCTCCCCATCTCACCCCTCTAGGTCATCACAGAGCCCCAGGCTGTGGTCCCTGTGTTTTACAGCAGCTCCTCACCAGCTATCTGTTTTGCATATGGTAGTATATAAATGTCAATGCTATTTAATAAATACAATAAGTATTTTAGAGAAGGGATTGGCTAACATTGTAAGGGACCAGATAATAAATATTTTAGGCTTCATGGGCCATAAGGTCCCTGTTAGTGTAATTGGCTCAGTCGTGTCTGACTCTTTGCCACCCCATAGACTGTATAGCCCTCCGGGCTTCTCTGTCCATGGAATTTTCCAGGCAAGAATACTGGAGTGGGTTACCATTTCCTTCTGCAGGGGATCTTCCCGACCTAGGGACTGAATCTGAATATCCTTCATTGCAGGCAGATTCTTTACCATCTTAGCCACCAGGGAAGCCCAGAGATCCCTGTTAAGACTAGTCAACTCAGCCTGGAAGTTTGGGAGAGAATGGATACACATATATGTATGGCTGAGCCCCTTTGCTGTTCACCTGAAACTATCACAATATTGTTAATGGGCTATACCCCAACAGAAAATAAAAAGTTTAAGGAAAAACAAACAAACAAACAAGGCAACCCTGGACAGTATGAATGAAAGGGTGTGGCTGTGTTGCAATAAAACTTTATTTACCAACTTAGGCAGTGGGCTGAATTCAACCCACGAGTTATCAGTTGCCAAGCCCTGTTCTAGAAAAGAGAATCAGAAGGTCGTAAGTGGTCTAAGAAAGAAAAAAAAAGGCCTACTCCAGGGTGAGTCAGATATGCAGTGGCAGGGATAGTGTGTGTTGGAGTTTGAACACAGGCAGACACTCGTGTAGCCTAGTGAGGCTTCTCAGGACTAGAGGGTTCAGGGCCGGGTACAAGGCGCTCTCTCAACAGGGAGTGAAGTGAGCTTGGTGACACACCGTAGACGGAGCTGTGTCTCAGGGCCCATCCTTTTCCTCTGACACCCTGCTGGGCACAGAAGGGAAACTGATGGGACCCAGACCCCACCTCCAACCCCCGCCAGGGTGAGATTAGTCACTGTTGGTTGTTAGCATCGTGAGAGATGCTCAGAAGTGGTTTCTGCTTGCCAGTCTAGCAAGCACGGTGGCCGTCAACATAGCTCACCAGGAACCTCCCTAGCCACTGTGGCCTCTGTCTGGAACAGGGAGATGTTTTTCTTGCGACTCCAGAGCCCAGAGGTGAAAACTACTTTCTGGGGTGTGTTTAAACTTGTGCACTTAGTACCAACCTTGGACCAGATCTTTTTTACCCTTGTACCTCCGTAAACCTTTTCTTCTTTCTCCCACTTCCTAGCCTCAGCCTGCCTGTGGTGCCTCTGGGTCCCTGACTCCATGTGTCTTATGCGTATATGAACTTCCTTGTGTTTCATTGTTGAGGGAATCAGGGGCTCATAGGCCACAGTCAGATGATCTAAGACCCCATAGAAAGTTTCTGACACCTTCTCTTCCTTCTCTGACTTGTGAGAGGGCTTTGCTTAACTCTCCATTGTAGCTGAACCTGTGGGAAAGCTTGAATGCAGAGAAAGTTGGTGCTTTTTAGCCTTCCTGTCAGGTAGGTGATAGGGGATGAACCTGGTGAAAGAAGGAGAAAAGAGGTTCCGGACCAGGAGAAGCCCTGGGTGGGGAAGGAAAGGGGGCCATCATTCTTTCTTCCTGTGGGTTTTCAATCTAAGCTGGTGAACACTGGGTGCTTGTAGGCTGGTGCCGGATGCCATGATGGAGTTAAGAGAAAAATGGCCACGCTAGGGAGGGGACATGACTTGCCAGAAAGCAATGCTTGTGCAGAGAAAAGATGCCCCTTCCTATGAGCACTGCAGTCTTGGATAGTGGAATGTGGCTAGATTTCTCCCTCACCGGGCCCTGTGTGCAGTGCCCAACCTGCGCAACTGTACATGGTGGCTCTGTGTCGAATGCCACTGTATTTAGTAGCAGGTGGTTATTTTCCCAGGGTACCTTATTTTCTCAATTCCAAGCCTGAAGAGCTATTCCAGGCCTCATATCTGCTGATGCTCACCTGAGTCCACTGTTTGGCAGACCCGCATGGCCCGTGCCTAGATTTTCCACTGGGAGTTGGACTCTCAGCTTTCCCTCGAGAGGCTGATGTTGTCTAAGATGTTGCCTTAAGGCCTGTGGCCTCCCAGTGAGGTGTCTTCCGCTTGTGTCCAGACTTCCTGAGGGTACCCCCCCTCCCCACTCTTTATCCTGTGTTTAAAAATAAACACTGTTTTCTTCACTCCCTTCAGCTGCTGAGTAGTGCCCTGGAGAACAAGAGTTTGTGTTTCCTCAAAAAGGCTCCAAAGGAAGACAAATAAACAAACTATAAACAGCTGTTTCTTCTCTGGTGACAGGATTCAGACAATAGGCCGTCTGAGGGTATTAATCAGTTGCCTTTTCTGTGGCAACTTTGCATCGCGGGCTGCGAGGAGCCTCCATGCTGGGGTGGCGGTGGCTGGGACCTCCTGAATGAGCAGGGGGCTGTCATTGCATGCGGGCCAGATGACGGCCGCCACCTCCATGCAGCCGTGGGGCCTGCTGCTCTTCCCAAACAGATGTCCAGGCAGCTGGGGCAAGGCTCCCAGCGTTCCTCACCGGCAGCTTCTTGAGAGAGAGCCTTGGTTAGAAAGTGGCCCCAGCTGACTTACTCCACCTGGTCACCTCTTTCTTTGAAAATAGATGGCATTCACTCAAATACCAGTCATCCAACAAATATTGAGCAACTGCTGCATGCTAGGTACCATGCTAGCTTCTTGGGATACATCAGTGGCCAATATTTAGTTCAAGAGGTATTTATTGAGCACCTACTATACACAGGTGTTGTACTAATTTCTTGGGACATGTGTGAACGTTTGAAAACAGATACCCCCTCTTCATCTATTCATTCCTTCAACTGCATGTCCACAGATATTTACTGAGTACCTACTCTGTGCCAGGTACTGTTCTAAGTACTTTCTATGAGATGATTAACAAGATAGGCATTGCACTTACATTCCAACCGGGGAATAGACCAGCAACCTCAAATATATGAATAGGATCAGTCCAGGTGACAGTGTGCTCATGAAGGAGGGTGAAGGTGGTTGTGACGGGGTGAGGCTGGCTTAGCTGGGATGACAAGGGGAGGCCACTTAGCAAGTGACAGTCACAAAAGGACGTACAGCTTTCCAGGCAGGAGGCTCAGCAAAGGCAGAGCCTGGACTGAGTTTGGGATTCAAAGACGTGACCAGAGCCTCCTAGGCACACACACCACTGTGAGTGAGGGTCGTGTGGGTGAGACAGGAGGGGTGTCTGCAGGGCTAAAGTATGTGGGTCTTGGAGACTAGAGCCAGGAGCGCCAGTTTTATTCAAACCGTGGGGGAACTCATTGAGTTTAAAGCAGGAAAATGATTTGCGTTGAGCTTTTAAAAGAAATCCTTCTGGTCTAGCCATGATGACAAAATGCAGTGTGGTTTTCTGGATTGGATCCTGGAACAGAAAAAGAAAAGGGTCATTAGTGGAAAAATCAGTGAAATCTGTATGAAGTCTGCAATTTTGTGTTGTAATGAATAGTGTTGCATCAACGTAGATTTCTTGGTTTTGATGAATGAACCATGGGCAGGGCAAGACGTGGATATTAGGGGAAGCTGGGAGGGCAGGGCAAGACGTGGATATTAGGGGAAGCTGGGAGGGCAGGGCAAGACGTGGATATTAGGGGAAGCTGGGAGAAGGGTACACAGCAACCCTCCGCAGTGTCTTTGCGATTTTTGTCTCTACAAACCTAAAGATATCTGAGAATAAAAGCATGATGTTAAAGATCCCTCTGGGTAAACAGGTATTAGGGGAAACACTGACAAAAGGTGAGGGAGGAGGCGGGGAGAACAGCTAGGGGCCTTTTGAGGTCAGCCAGATGGGAGGAAAATCATGGCAGGAGAATCACAGTGGGGATTCTGAACTAGGAGAGGCGGCCTCCCTAGTTGAGTGGTGGGTCTGAAGAGCTTTCTGTCACTGATCTGAGTCAGCCCATGCATGCGTGTGTGCATGTGTGCATGCTAAGTCACTTCTGTTGTGTCTGACCCTTTGTGACCCCATAGACCGTAGCCCACCAGGCTCCTCTATCCCCGGGAATTCTCCAGGCAAGAGTAGGTTGCCATGCCCTCCTCCAGGGGATCTTCCCAATCCAGGGATCGAACATGCGTTTCTTATGTCTCCTGCATTGACAGGCGGGTTCTACCTCCTGAAAATTCAGCTGGTGCTTTTTTGGAGAATGTTCTAGGTGCTGAGTGCCATCCTGGGGATCAGAGTTAGTCCTCACTCCGCTCCTGGTCGGTATGGCCTCTTATTTCTACCTGCCTCATTCTCTTGTTGGAAATTACCAGATCACCTCTGGTAGTGATTTGAAGTTAATGAGAAAGAGAAAGAGAGAAACAGTGATAGAGAGACACAGAGAGTGAGTGAGATTGTGTATGTATATGTGTGTAATGCCTGACACATGGAGTGGGGATTGATGTTATTACTGGTATACAGCAAGCACTCAATAAATACTATAATTATATGCTGCTGCTGCTGCTAAGTCGCTTCAGTCGTGTCTGACTCTGTGCGACCCCATAGACGGCAGCCCGCCAGGCTCCCCCGTCCCTGGGATTCTCCAGGCAAGAACACTGGAGTGGGTTGCCATGTCCTTCTCCAATGCCTGAAAGTGAAAAGTGAAAGTGAAGTCGCTCTGTCGTGTCCAACTAGTAGCGACCCCATGGACTGCAGCCTACCAGGCTCCTCAAATATGTTATTATATGTGCATAGAGTAAATATGTAAATATTATAAAACAACAACAGTGACAGTGAGCAATTAATTAGCATTTGCTGTTTGCCAAGCACGTGTTAAGCCCTTCACTTGAATTTTAATCCATGCAGCCCTATGAGGTAACGACTGTTTCTGTCCTCATTTTACAAAAGGGTTTCAGATTGTTGCTCAAGGTCACAGGGCAGAGCCAGGATTTGCATCCAGGCAGTCTGGTTCCAGTGCCCCCAGTCTCTAAGCACTGAGCTCCATATCTACTGTAGAATGAATACAGAATGAATTGGTAACTTTCATTATCTTTCCTGTGGTCATGTATGGATGTGAGAGTTGGACTGTGAAGAAGGCTGAACGCCAAAGAATTGATGCTTTTGAACTGTGGTGTTGGAGAAGATTCTTGAGAGTCCCTTGGACTGCAAGGAGATCCAACCAGTCCATTCTGAAAGAGATCAGCCCTGGGATTTCTTTGGAAGGAATGATGCTAAAGCTGAAATTCCAGTACTTTGGCCACCTCATGCGAAGAGTTGACTCATTGGAAAAGACTCTGATGCTGGGAAGGATTGGGGGCAGGAGGAGAAGGGGACGACCGAGGATGAGATGGCTGGATGGCATCACTGACTCGATGAACGTGAGTCTGGGTGAACTCCAGGAGATGGTGATGGACAGGGAGACCTGGCGTGCTGCAATTCATGGGTCGCAAAGAGTCGGTCACGACTGAGCAACTGAACTGAACTGATTATCTTTGCTGATTAAAGAGACACATAATTCTTTGAGGAAAGTTTAGGAAACCAAGATGAATGTGTGAAGAAGAAAATTCGAATTTCCCACACCACCACTCTCGGTTTACTCCTGGCGGATGGGAATAAGTGGTCGTGTTTTCTTTTCTCCCGAGAGTGACAAAGGATGTGGAGAGTTGGGCTCAGGAGGAAACGGGGGAAGCAGGAGGAGAGCTGCAAAGACTTATGGTAGCATGCTTTGCACATCTTCCCAGCATTCCCTGGGGTCGTCCCTGTCCCATTCCTCGGCAGGAGAATCCATCAAGCTCACTGAGACCCAGAGTCAAGGGACTTTCTGAAGCTAAAAGGATACTCCAGTCAACCCGTGGCAGCTGATAATCCTCTAGGTAGTTGAGCCTCCTCAGCTTAAACAATGGTTCCAGGGAAGCGACAGAGTTTCTCATGGTTCTTTGCTTCTGACTCTCCATCAGTTGTAAGCTTTGTACCATTGGTTTGATAATGGTTGGTCTTTTTTTTTTTTCTTTTTGAGAAAGGGATTGTATTAGGTTTCCCCAGAGTAACAGAACCAACGGATGTATATGAGGAGAGAAATAGATTTATTACAAGGAATTGGCTCCCTTCCCTGGTGGAGGCAGGGAAGTCTGTGATCTGCACTTGGCAGGTGTAAGAGAGCAGAGAGTGTGGTTTCAGTCTAAGTCCCAAGGCCTAAGAGCCCAGGAGGACCGATAACAAGTTTCAGCTTGAAGGCCAGGCAGGCCGTTTCAGTTTGTATCTAAAGGCAGGAAACAAAAAACCTCCCCCCAGCCTGAAGGCCGTCAGTCAGGAGGGGTTCTCCTTACTTGGAAGAGGCTCAGCCTTTCTCTTCTGCTCAGACTTTTGACTGATTGGGTGAGGCCTACCCATGTCACGTGTTTTCTTTTCTCCCGAGAGTGACAAAGGATGTGGAGAGTTGGGCTCAGGAGGAAACGGGGGAAGCAGGAGGAGAGCTGCAAAGACTTATGGTAGCATGCTTTGCACATCTTCCCAGCATTCCCTGGGGTCGTCCCTGTCCCATTCCTCGGCAGGAGAATCCATCAAGCTCACTGAGACCCAGAGTCAAGGGACTTTCTGAAGCTAAAAGGATACTCCAGTCAACCCGTGGCAGCTGATAATCCTCTAGGTAGTTGAGCCTCCTCAGCTTAAACAATGGTTCCAGGGAAGCGACAGAGTTTCTCATGGTTCTTTGCTTCTGACTCTCCATCAGTTGTAAGCTTTGTACCATTGGTTTGATAATGGTTGGTCTTTTTTTTTTTTCTTTTTGAGAAAGGGATTGTATTAGGTTTCCCCAGAGTAACAGAACCAACGGATGTATATGAGGAGAGAAATAGATTTATTACAAGGAATTGGCTCCCTTCCCTGGTGGAGGCAGGGAAGTCTGTGATCTGCACTTGGCAGGTGTAAGAGAGCAGAGAGTGTGGTTTCAGTCTAAGTCCCAAGGCCTAAGAGCCCAGGAGGACCGATAACAAGTTTCAGCTTGAAGGCCAGGCAGGCCGTTTCAGTTTGTATCTAAAGGCAGGAAACAAAAAACCTCCCCCCAGCCTGAAGGCCGTCAGTCAGGAGGGGTTCTCCTTACTTGGAAGAGGCTCAGCCTTTCTCTTCTGCTCAGACTTTTGACTGATTGGGTGAGGCCTACCCATGTCACCCTGGAGAAGGAAAGGGCAACCCACTCCAGTATTCTTGCCTGGAGAATCCCGTGGACAGAGGAGCCTGGCAGGCTACTGTCCATGGACTCGCAAGAGTCAGCCACGACTTAGCGACTAAATTACAAAACTACTACCCGTGTCAAGGAGGACAGTCTGCTTTCAACAGCCTGCCAGTTCAAACGTGAATCCCCTCCAGAAACACCCGCACAGACACACCCAGAATAATATTTGACTAAAGGGCTGGGCAGCTGGTGACCCAGTCAAATGGGCATAAAATTAACCATCACTGGATTGGGAGTTGGGGTGGGTGGAATTTTGATGCTTCAGTTCTGGCAGCTCGTTTTTGGGTCATGCACAGAGGGTTGTTGCAGGGAGCTGGATCTTTATCCTTCTGATCTGACTCTATCTTTATCCTCAGCCATTATCTGGCACTTACGGTTGCTGAGGATTTCCTTAGGGAAGACTTAATCTTATTCATTATCTATTCTTGCCATTGCTACTTAGAGTACTTGATATTAAAAATAAAGTCTTAGTGGAGGCAAATCTTTAAGGAATTAAAGCAAGGGTCAAAAACCCAAATGTCCTTAAGGCTAGGCAGTTGTATGGGTGTGTGAGGGGCGATAGGGAGTGATGGGGACACTGGTGAACAGAAGACCAAGTACCTCCTTCCGTGGATGGTGGCTTCTTGGCTGTAGCTGCCTATAACTTTGAGAGAATCAGGCCCAAGGTTATCTGCTCTTTTGAGTTTTATGAGTAACCAGAAATTTAGATTTTTCAGTGTGATCTCATATGTATTGGCAACTAATTCAGATTTTTTAATTTATCTATTTTAGTAACATCTTGTGTTACTAAAACATTTCTTGGACTGGATTTGTCCCTTAGACCCCTGTGTAACCAATTGAATTAAATTATGACTTAAATAATCAGAGTGAGAATAAGAATAATACATGATTTTAACAAGGTAGCTACCGTTTATTTAACGTCCGTTGCATGCCAGGCACTACTCCAAGTCCTTAATTGCCTTGTTTCCCTCAGTCATTAGAACAGAGGTGGGTGCTGACAGACGAGGCAAAGTGAGGTGTTCACAGACACACTGTTAGTAAGTGTTGGAATTTGATGTTTCTAGATCAGCTGCCTTTGCTTTAAATTCCTGGATGATGATGACTCCCACATCCACTGGAGATTTTCAGCCTGGGTTATCGCAGACCACAGCAGAGAACCCAGGAGGAGCTACACAAGGAAGCTCATATTTTATTAGGAAACTGTGCTGTAGACCACACTAAGCACTTTCAAATATAAACACAACAAACCTTTGCATTGCCGCAGTGATGTGGATTTTTTCCCCTTATTGCAGAGGAGAAAATAAAACTCTGTTTCTGTCTTCTCAAGGCCACATAGCTAGTGATGGCAGAGGTGGCCCTGGAACCCAGATCATTGCAACCCTAAGGCCCATGGTCTTGCTACTCTCCTGTATGATCAAGGTCAAAGAATTGAAAAAGAGCTGGTACAAATCACTGACCAAGAATATAGTTGCACTGACTATAGCTAGATATGAGTATGGATATGGATCCTCGTTCAGACAGTGATTCTGATTTATTCTTTTTGCTTACCTGTGTGAGCGAGCACATCTCCATACATTGATAAAATAGTAAAAGTTTGACATCCACTTGTGTTTCTGTGTTGAAAATGGCTCTCAGGAAAGTTTTTGCCCTCTGCCTTTTCATTTGTCCAGTGACAGCGTCTGTTCATTTCTGTCTTCACAAAATAAACGCAGATTCATCTAAAGCCTCCTGATTGGTGCCCTAGATTTTGCTGTAGAATCTCCAAAGGTTCTGTCATTCACCTTTGTCTTTATAGTACAAAGAAATTTACCATTTATACTTTTAGCCCCTTATGTCTCATAGCATGAGATGTGTTTCCTCAGTGGTATTCAAAGTGATCATATGTGGCACTGTATTAATGACCTATCATGCACAAATTATACCTAAAGCTTATGGTTTTAAACAGCAGACATTTATCATCTGTCTCTGTGGGTCAGGGATCTTTTATATAAACCACTTAGCTGAGAGTTCTTGTTCATGATCTGTCTTGAATCTGAATCTCATTTTCTTAATTTTTCTCAATGAACACCTATTATTTTCATTGGAAAAGATAACTAAAGTTATTCATTCATTCTGCATTTGAGCTGGTGGCTATAGCTGTGGTCTCATCTGAAGGCTCAACTGGGGAGGCGGGAAATCCACTTCCCAGCTCCTGAAACGGCTCTCAGCAGGCTGTGGCTTTTCATAGTCTCTTGGTGGACTGGGGCCTTCGGTTCATTGCTGGTGGTTATCTGGATGTCTTTCAGTTCTTCACCATAGGGCAGCTCACAACAGAGCAGGTCTAGTGATCCAAGAAGAGAACCATAGGAAAGAGAGCTGCAATTCTTGTATAACTGGACCTTGGGCATGAAATACAATTGCTTCTGCCATATCCTGTTCATGAAACAGGAGACACTAAACCTCAGCTCTCCTTCTAGGGAAGGGATTTGCAGAAGAGAGTGAATAGTCTGCCCAGAATGGCTGTGTACACCAAGCGGCATCCAGGATTCAGCCTCTTTGCTACAAGTATTGTGAAACACGATTTGGCTCTGGGAAATGGTACTGGAATCCAGGAAAGTGAATCTCACTTTCTTTTAAAAACTAGCCAGATTTATGTTTCTCCATACTTCTAAAAGGTCCCCTGCCCCCAAGAACAATTTTCTGTAAACTGGTGCATGAAGAGAGGTATTTCAAAGGAGTGCTCTGATCCCACTTTCCCTCTGCTCTCTTTATCTAGAGAACTGCTCCATAAAAAGTGGGCTGTTGATCTTGTTGGACCTGGTGACACTTTTCCAGGGCGACACTCCAAGAGGGACATCATTCCAAGTGCTACAATGTGGACATGAGTACGTGCCAAGCAGATGTGGGTGACACTGTGCACGCTGGCTTAACATGGGACCGTTTCCTGGAGTGAGCCCAATAAACATTTGCTACGGATAAAGATCACTTGTCCCCAGATGCCTTCTTGGTTGCAGTGGAGCCAAATATGAGTGGAGGCAGAGGATGCTGGGCTTGAAAAGTGCTCTTCTGTGGCCACGTGTGGGAGTTTAGTCCAGGGAAATGCCAGGAAAGTGGGAAGCAGGCAGCTTGTATCCGACACAGGCCCAGATGGCCCTGGCCTTCTTGCCTTCCTGTCTGAGATGTTGGGATTTTGGCAAGCTTTTTTTTCCCCTTGACATAATCTTCAGTGTTCTTGTAGCAGTGTTGCGAATGTGAGTTAAAGATTGAGTCACGTGACTGTCAGTCCCATGACCTGTGTTCTGAGCGGGGCTTCAGTCAGGTTACCTTTCTGTAAAAGGGGAGCCGTGATGTTTGCCTGTTGCAGAAGGGTCTTCATGAGGATTAAATGGAATGGCGCATTCAGATCATTTAGCGTGGGTCTAGCAACCAGGAGGTATACAAGGAGGGCTGATTATTATTTTTGTTGTTATTACCATGATCGGCCACCTCATCTGGACGGCCTTCCGCACTGTTCTCTCTGGGAAGCAAAAGTGTTGAAAGTGAGTGGAATAAGTCTTTATTTCCCTGTGTGACCCAAGCAGTTATATAAAACCCTCTGCTCCTATATTGTAAGCTTAACAGAAATGCTAATTTTACAAAAAGCAAAGTGCCAGTGGAGACTTAAATTGTTTTTCTAGGCTGTTATGTAATTCTTCAGCACATCTCATTTAATCATCCTATATTGAGGCCATGTCTTAGCTCTGTGGTCATTTGAATAGATTCCTTTCTGGATTCCTACCTTTAACTCCAAGAAATTCCTTAGGGTAAACTTCTGCTTTCCATTTTTATAAAATGACCTTGTTCCTGGCCCATAGCTTCAAAGCTGAGAGTGTCTGCAGTTGCTTTAAATAAGATGATCAAATTCAATCTAGTAGACACTGGCTGAGTCCCTACTATGTGCCATCCACCATGTCTGGAGCCACAGCAAACTTCCTTGAAAAATGAGGGGGCATCATGCTTGCAAGCAGGGACTCAAGCCAGGCAGCCTTCAGTCACATCCCTCCACCTCCTCCTGTCTGTGTGACTTTAGGGAAATCACTTCACCTCTCTGAGCCTCAATTTCCTCAGCTCTAAGATGGAGACATAATAGTACCTGGGTATCTAATTTAGTTGGACATAAATGAACCAGTAGTCACGTATGGATGTGAGAGTTGGACTATAAAGAAAGCTGAACGCCAAGGAATTGATGCTTTTGAACTGTGGTGTTGGAGAAGACTGTTGAGAGTCCCTTGGACTGCAAGGAGATCCAACCAGTCCATCCTAAAGGAGATCAGTCCTGAATGTTTATTGGAAGGACTGATGTTGAAGCTGAAACTCCAATACTTTGGCAACCTGATGCGAAGAGCTGACTCACTTGAAATGCCCCTGATGCCAGGAAAGATTGAGGGCAGGAAGAGAAGGGGATGACAGAGGATGAGATGGTTGGAAGGTATCACCAACTCAGTGGACATAAGTTAGGGTAAACTCCGGGAATTGGTGATAGACAGGGAGGCCGGCGTGCTGCAGTCCATGGGGTCGCAAAGAGTCGGGTACGACTGAGCAGCTGAACTGAACTGAACTAAACTGAAATGAAGTCATATGTTTTATGCCTCCTGTAGTACCCAAGCATTGTGCATGGCATCTGTCCCCAACCACGCTCAGGCAAGTGGGACAGGAAGAAAATAAAACAGATGAGACTCTTTAGAAAATTAAGGGGACTTCCCTGGTGGCTGAGACTCCATGCTTCCAGTGCAGGGGGCCCAGGTTCAGCCCCTGGACTAGATCCCACATGCTGCAAGACCCAGTGCAGCCAAATAAATCAGAATAAATATTTAAGAAAAGAAGACTGAGCCTTGGAGAGAGGGTACTGGGTCTTCAGTGCTCACGATCCCGTTGGTCTTGTCGGGAGGAGCCACGCTGTCTCAGCCGTGTCACTGGCCCCACATCTGCTGTTCCCTGCGCGTCCCTCCCTGGACAGTCATCTCCTGCGGGCAGGCCCCACTGGAAGCCAGCCCCTCGCCTGGAGCCTGGCACGTGGCACGAGCTCTGTAAACCTTGGCTGAAGGAGTCGATGACATCGCCAGACATTTCTTTTTCTCATCAGGCACAGTGTACCCCCAGAAGCTCTGAGGCCAAACTTAGATGTAACCAAAGCTGCAGCTGCCATCCGCCAGAGACAGCCTAAAATAGCCCTGGAGCCCCTCGTCATGTGTATTTCTTCACTACTGCAGCTGCTGGGGCTTGTTTTAAAAAGCTCACTTGTGCACTAGGACAAAGTGGCTGATGCTGGGTTGCCTCTCTTTGCCAGACTGGGTCTCAAAGGGCTTGGCGGCAGCCCTCCAGTTTCACCTGGCTTTCTGAGGTGGGCCGCTGCCAGCTGCTTGTCTTTCTACT
This sequence comes from Madoqua kirkii, assembly GCA_006408675.1. NCBI lineage: Eukaryota > Metazoa > Chordata > Mammalia > Artiodactyla > Bovidae > Madoqua > Madoqua kirkii. The sequence goes on from SJYC01035618.1 coordinate 37,965, forward strand.
CTTGAGTCAGCGATGTGAAACGTTGGTGATCGGAGAGCTCTGTGTGACCTTCCAAGACAAGTCCCAGTAGGATGGAAACTTCCTGGTGACTCCCTGCCTCTTCAGTGTGGACCCCTGAGCTCCTTACCCCATGGGCGTCTTTACCGCATTCCTGCCTGGCTGCCTGAAATGTAAATGGCCCATCCATGCTTCCGAGAGAAAGAGTGGAAAACTGAGATGAGTGTGGCGAACGCAGGGACCAGGCAGCCAGGTTATCTGTGCTCTCATTACCTGCTCACGCATCCCTCCTTTCATCTCTACAGCTGCAGGCACACTTGTGGTTGGGGCTACTAATCCATTTATTTCCATGGCTAATCTCAGGGTTAAAGAGAGGAGCTGGCTTGCTAGGGCTTCCTAACCCAGATCTTTTGCTTCCCCAGTTTTTCCTGTAGCTCACTTTTCTTTACAATTTTTTTTTTTGCCAGAAATTACAGGTAATGCACGTTTCTTGTTGGAAACTGAAGACATACAGAATAAACATTGTATTTTTAACAAACCTTCACTGGCTATGGCCGAAAGAAAGAGGGATGTGGGGTGAGGTGATTCCTGGACGGGAACCCCGTATGTAAGCCACTGGAGGGTGAGGATGCTCAGTCAGTGAGGCTGTGCCAGAAGGACTGCTCCTAAAACATCCCTTGTCATTGATGATGATGGAGATAATCTGCAAAGATTGGATCCAGAGGGAGAGGAGAGAGTTTCTGAGCCAGAGCGGCTCATTCCGGGGCTGTCCACTTAAATAAAGCCCTGGCTTAGAAAACCCCAAACACGCTAAAGTGGATACTGTAATGGGATTTATGCAATACTCTGTTAAGGGCAAACCCAGCCCCATAAATACATGTCCGAAATTCAATCTGCTAAATGAAATGTTAAAGGCGCCAAATGGATTTCTTGAAAGGATCAGAGCTAAGATGTAGTTTGCCTGCACTTGATAAGCTTATCCAGCCTTGCCACTGGGAAAGAAAAAGAGAGAGAGAGAAAGAGAAGAAATGGACTTACGGATTTTACTGTATTCTCCAGTATCTTAGATACCTTCTTTTTCAATGGGAAGGGAGAAAGAGATTATCAGACCTCTCTCTGGCTGTGAAACCAGTGTTCTTGATCCAAACACCTTCTGGGCTACAGAGAGAGAGCTGGAGGCCCAATTCACGAACTGGAGGCCCAGTTCAACTCTCCCAGCCCCGAAGCCTCCTGGACAGAACTCCTCCTGTACCTGGTTGGCTCAGTTGCCTGGGTCCGGCCCCCAGGTGACTGAGGTCATGGCTGGCATGTGGGTCAGCTCCCAGTTCCCATCCCCAAGTTCCGCCTTTGACTTCGCTGCTCGTCTAGTGTGTTTGTGAGTGATGCAGTGAGTTAGGGGAGGGACGCTGTAGTAGACCCTGGGGATCATCCTACACACTTCCTCCTGGTTTCCTCCCTCTTATGTTTCGTGATTGTCCATCAGCTGGGACTCTATCATCTCCTGCAAGTGATTTGGATTGTTCTGTTTTTGGTTGTTTTTTTTTCCCCTGGGGAAGGAGATAGCACACGTGTGTGCTTGCTCAGTCGTTTCAGTCGTGCCCAACTCTGTGACCCTATAGACTGTAGCCCGCCAGGCTCCTCTGTCCATGGGGTTCTCCAGGCAAGAATCCTGGAGTGGGTTGTCACTTCCTTCTCCAGGAGATCATCCCAACCCACGGATCGAACCCAAGTCTCCTGCAGCTCCTGCATTGCAGGCAGATTCTTTACCACTGAGCCACCTGGAAGCCCAGGAGATGGCATAATAGCTTGGAATTTCATAAGATATTTTAGGTACCATTTGGGGGCGAGCCAAAGCTATACAGCCAGGGAGATGTTTCTTCCAAGCATAGAAGTTGCTTCTGGCATTGGGACATGACCCCAGAGAGTTGCTTTCAGGGTGATAGTGTGCATCAAAGAACATGCTGTCTTGGTAGGTGAGTGAGTTTGTGGGTGCATTTGGAGGCTTGGTGAATTGGCTGTCAGCATACCAAGTTTCCTTTTTTTCTCTTCTGTTTCCAGCTGATGGACTAGGTCTTCACCATAGCTGCCATCACTTCTGACTCCCCTTGGGCTGAGATCTTTGTGAGCCTGATGGGCTGGGGCTGGGTTGGAGGCTCGAAGCTATGGGTGGAGGAGTCATCTCCAAAGGCACCATCCTGATGGGCTTGCTAGCACATCAAGGACTGTTCCATGCCTGTTTATTTCCCTCCTTTGGCGAGTCAACACTTCAGGGTATTTGCCTGAGTCAAAGTCCTGGCTTCCCTGGTGGCTCAAATGGTAGAATCTGCCTGCAACGTGGGAGACCCAGGTTCAATGCCTCGGTCAGGACGATCCGAGGGAGAAGGGAATAGCTACCCAGTCCAGTATACTTGCCTGGAAGATTCCATGGACAGAGGAGCCTGGTGGGCTAGTCCTTGAGGTCACAAAGAATTGGACACGACTGAGCGACTAACACTTCAGCCTCAGCTGTAATAAACAAAGGGTCTTCTGGCTCTGTTGCAGTGTATGGGACTCCTAAGTATTTTAAGAACTAGAGAGTGGCACAGGAAAGGACACGATGGGAACATTTAATTTTTAAAACAACTTTATTGAGGCACAATTTATGTACCATAAAATTTACACATTTTTAATGTGTACCCAGTGATTTTAATGTAATGTCTCTCCAGTGATTTTTTTTAGTAAATTCACCAAGCTTTGTAACCATCACCATGCTGCATGTGTGCTAAGTCACTTCAGTCATGTCCAACTCTGTGCAGCCCTATGGACTGTACTCCTCTAGGTTTCTCTGTCCATGGAATTCTCCAGGCAAGAACACTGGAGTGGGTTGCCATATGCTCCTCCAGGGGATCTTTTCGACCCAGAGATTGAACCCGCATCTCTTTCGTCTCCCACATTGCCAGGCAGGTTCTTTACCACTAGCGCCACCCGGGAAGCCCAGCCATCACCATAGTCGAGTTTTAAAACATTTCCGTTGTGCCCATGTTAAATTCTTCAGGCCAGTCTGTAGTCACTCCCCAGGCATCTGCTCTTGTACTTTCTGCCTCTATAGATGTGCTCATTCTGGGTCTTTCACAGAGAGGGGTAATACCATATGTGGTCTTTTGTATCTGGCTTTTCTCCCTTTGCATAATGTCATTGAGGCCTAAACTTGGGGCATGCTGCTGAGTGGTGTTCCACTGGATCATGGCCATTTTCTTTCTCCATTCATCAGCTGATGGCTACGCAGGCTGCTGTGAATGGTGTTGCTGGAACATTTCTGCCCAAGTCTGCCTGTGAACATGCTTTTTCATTTCTCTTGGGTAGACTCCCAGGAGTGGAATTTCTGGGTCATATGATACATTTATATTTAACTTTTTCAGGAATTGCCAGACTGTTTTCCAAAGGTTTCCCAAGCTGCATCATTGTACATTCTCACCAACAATGGATGATCAGAACCATTCATTTCTGCTCTTACTGTGAGCTGGACAGTGGAGTTGTTTACTGGAGACCATTGTAGGTGAAATACAAACATTGCCCCCTGCGTGTGGAGAGCAGGCCCTCAGTGGGATCTCGACAACACACCAGAAGGGTCTCGACCCCAATTTCCACATGAACATCGCCAGCAGATGTCAGAGCTTCCAGCCCAGAGGGGCCCCTTTCCTCACTCCGACTCCCCTCCCCCACTCCAGCTTTGCTAGCTCCAGCTCCCCTGCAACCCTTCTCATTCCAAAGAGGATTCGCTCTTATAAAAAGTTCTGCATCACACTGGTGCTGATTTAGCGACTTTATTGGACAATGTGGTTTACCATCCGTGGCTGCCTTCGAATGGATTCATTTACCTGCATTGATTGGTATATGCCGCTGTTAACTGTCACCAGAAAATCACAGCAGTCCTTAAAAACTGTGTAGCATTTTGCTTCTGATAATGATAGTTAACTCTATCCTTGATCGCCAATGACATGGTAGTCCTCTCTTGGAGATGGACTTAAATCGCATAGCTCTATTTCCCGATGATGAGAAAATAAATTACTTTTTGATGCTGTGTTCTGCTAAGCATTTCATAAATTTGGGTTCTTTGGTAGGTGTTTCTCTTTTTTTTTTTTTTGGTGGGGAGGGGGTGGTCTACTCCCTTTGCTACTCAAAGTGCCGTCTTGGACTACCAGCATTGACATCCTCTGGGATCCTGTTAGAATCGCAGAGCCTCCGACCCCACCTGCAATTTCCAGAATCAGAGTCTCTTTTCAACTTGATCATGTTAATAGTCCTGTTCATGCACTTTGAAGCTCGCAAGTGCTCCTCTAAATCTGGAATCAGCAAAATAGGCCCTTGGAGCAAATCTGGCCAGATGCTTGTTTTCATTAAGAAAAATAATTTTTTTTTGTTAAAACATAGCCATGCCCATTCTTTCTGTATTATCTGTGGCTCCTTGGGACTCAAACTGCAGAATTAAGAGCTGCATTATTCCTGGCAGAACTGAAAATGTTTACTTTTCTAGACCTTTGCAGAAAAAGTTGCTAACATTTGATCTGGAGATGGTTTTATTCTTTCTTGTTTTTTCATTATATTACTTTTGTTAGTTGTAACTTACTTATTTTTATTTACTTAATAAAATGTGTTAGCTTTTCTTATTTGACTTTTTCATCATCCATTTATTATAAGCTTGGGGTCATGGCACTCCTTTTTCTCTTTTTGATTTCTTTGAAATTGGAGGATAATTCTGTTGGTTTCTGCCATACATCAACATGAATCAGCCACGTGTATACGTATGCCCCCTCCCTCCCATCCGCTCCATCCCCCCTCTGTGTTATGAATGCCGTCCATCCCCAGATTCTCTTTGGAGCCTGCCTGTTAGGATAAAGTGACTGAACTTTGATGACATTTAGGGTTTGGGTTTCTTAGCCACAAACTGAAAAACTCAAAGGACCCCTGATTTCTTAGATGCCACCCGACTCTACTTGAAGAGTGCTCTGGGTGAGTGTTGTTTTATGTCATTTTATTCTTTGCAAGAGAGGATATTCATTATTTGTGAAACTGGAAGGCCGTATTTGTGATTATTTGTAAAGACGTAATATAGAGACATTCACAAGTAGAAGAAAGCAGAAAAGAATTCCTTGTCAAATCACAGGGTGGGGTTAGAGTGAGAAAATCTCGTGAGAGTAACCACGGGAGGCACCCGAGCAGAATTGGCTCCCTGGGTGCGCCCGGTGCCCTGGGTTCCCTGCTCAGGAGGACATAGCCTGTGCTGGTTTCACGCTCAGTTGTTACCACCTTGGAATTCTTAATAACTTTAAAAACAGATGCCCTCACTTTTCTTTTGCATCAGGCCCTACAACGTAGGTAGCCAATACTGGAAGCCAGTGATGGGGTCGGAAGACTCACCCGGTGCCCGTTCCTGGAGGAGCTGAGAACTGAGAACTGCCTGCGTGACATCCCGTTAGCCAGCGGCTCTGTTATCCTGGGCCAGTGATGGTATCACAGCCGTGTGTCACCACCCACCCTTCGTGTGTCTGGCTGACTTCCTCTGCCTTACTGTGTGCCATGAGAAGAAACAACACTTTGAATGATTTCTTAAATTAAGCAGTTGCTGCTGCTGCTGCCGCTAAGTCGCTTCAGTCGTGTCCGACTCTGTGCGACCCCACAGATGGCAGCCCACTGGGCTCCGCCATCCCTGGGATTCTCCAGGCAAGAACACTGGAGTGGGTTGCCATTTCCTTCTCCAATGCATGACAGTGAAAAGTGAAAGTGAAGTCACTACTTGGAGATGGACTTAAATCGCATAGCTCTATTTCCCGATGATGAGAAAATAAATTACTTTTTGATGCTGTGTTCTGCTAAGCATTTCATAAATTTGGGTTCTTTGGTAGGTGTTTCTCTTTTTTTTTTTTTTGGTGGGGAGGGGGTGGTCTACTCCCTTTGCTACTCAAAGTGCCGTCTTGGACTACCAGCATTGACATCCTCTGGGATCCTGTTAGAATCGCAGAGCCTCCGACCCCACCTGCAATTTCCAGAATCAGAGTCTCTTTTCAACTTGATCATGTTAATAGTCCTGTTCATGCACTTTGAAGCTCGCAAAGTGCTCCTCTAAATCTGGAATCAGCAAAATAGGCCCTTGGAGCAAATCTGGCCAGATGCTTGTTTTCATTAAGAAAAATAATTTTTTTTTGTTAAAACATAGCCATGCCCATTCTTTCTGTATTATCTGTGGCTCCTTGGGACTCAAACTGCAGAATTAAGAGCTGCATTATTCCTGGCAGAACTGAAAATGTTTACTTTTCTAGACCTTTGCAGAAAAAGTTGCTAACATTTGATCTGGAGATGGTTTTATTCTTTCTTGTTTTTTCATTATATTACTTTTGTTAGTTGTAACTTACTTATTTTTATTTACTTAATAAAATGTGTTAGCTTTTCTTATTTGACTTTTTCATCATCCATTTATTATAAGCTTGGGGTCATGGCACTCCTTTTTCTCTTTTTGATTTCTTTGAAATTGGAGGATAATTCTGTTGGTTTCTGCCATACATCAACATGAATCAGCCACGTGTATACGTATGCCCCCTCCCTCCCATCCGCTCCATCCCCCCTCTGTGTTATGAATGCCGTCCATCCCCAGATTCTCTTTGGAGCCTGCCTGTTAGGATAAAGTGACTGAACTTTGATGACATTTAGGGTTTGGGTTTCTTAGCCACAAACTGAAAAACTCAAAGGACCCCTGATTTCTTAGATGCCACCCGACTCTACTTGAAGAGTGCTCTGGGTAAGTGTTGTTTTATGTCATTTTATTCTTTGCAAGAGAGGATATTCATTATTTGTGAAACTGGAAGGCCGTATTTGTGATTATTTGTAAAGACGTAATATAGAGACATTCACAAGTAGAAGAAAGCAGAAAAGAATTCCTTGTCAAATCACAGGGTGGGGTTAGAGTGAGAAAATCTCGTGAGAGTAACCACGGGAGGCACCCGAGCAGAATTGGCTCCCTGGGTGCGCCCGGTGCCCTGGGTTCCCTGCTCAGGAGGACATAGCCTGTGCTGGTTTCACGCTCAGTTGTTACCACCTTGGAATTCTTAATAACTTTAAAAACAGATGCCCTCACTTTTCTTTTGCATCAGGCCCTACAACGTAGGTAGCCAATACTGGAAGCCAGTGATGGGGTCGGAAGACTCACCCGGTGCCCGTTCCTGGAGGAGCTGAGAACTGAGAACTGCCTGCGTGACATCCCGTTAGCCAGCGGCTCTGTTATCCTGGGCCAGTGATGGTATCACAGCCGTGTGTCACCACCCACCCTTCGTGTGTCTGGCTGACTTCCTCTGCCTTACTGTGTGCCATGAGAAGAAACAACACTTTGAATGATTTCTTAAATTAAGCAGTTGCTGCTGCTGCTGCCGCTAAGTCGCTTCAGTCGTGTCCGACTCTGTGCGACCCCACAGATGGCAGCCCACTGGGCTCCGCCATCCCTGGGATTCTCCAGGCAAGAACACTGGAGTGGGTTGCCATTTCCTTCTCCAATGCATGACAGTGAAAAGTGAAAGTGAAGTCACTCAGTCGTGTCTGACTCAGCGACCCCATGGACTGCAGCCTACCAGGCTCCTCTGTCCATGGGAGTTTCCAGGCAAGAGTACTGGAGTGGGATGCCCTTGCCTTTTCCGGAAATTAAGCAGTTAGAGAGGTGAATCTGCTCGTGCAGAGGCATCTCCAAGTGAAGTTCGGATTATCCCCAGTCAAGGTCGGTATTTGAGCCTCACAGCTCTGATGTGATTGCTTTCAGGGCTTGTATGTTGCACTTTTCCCTGCTGAGTTAGTAAGGGATGCCGCTTTTCCGACAGGGGTGCTCCTTAAAGGGCACCTGGGTGCTCTGGGATCCCACCTGGCTTAGAGTGAGGTCTGTGGGGATATCCTAACAGTTGGAACTTCAGGCCGCAGGTCACTGGTGGAAGACTCCCAAGGGTGCCACTTCCTCCTGGTCCCTGTGGGGAGAAATTGCATCCAGTGGCCCTGCAGGTAGCTGATTGAGGCTGAAATAGCAGCTTCCTAACCCAGCAGGGACCAGAGCAAGGAACATTGCTGTAATCGCTTTCCTCCTCCCCTCTGAACGACTGTTCATCAGGAGTCTTATAGAAACAAAAAAAAATGAAAGGGAAGCAAGAAACAGGAGACCTAGCTTGGTGAACCCGATGGAAAATTACTGTTCTACCAAGAGGTCCCCAAAGGGCGGTGAGTGAGCCAGGCACTAGGGATGTTGCAGAAGCGTAGACATGCTGGTGATAAGATGCTGTTAACACTTTTTGAGAGACTAAAGGACATTTGATGATCATAATGATAACCCTAGGAGATTATGCATTAGTCATCCCAGCTTGGTCATTTATGGAACATCTACTGTCTGTCACGGCCTGTGCCAACTCATGCGTATCTCTTAATTCTTGCCCTGTGTACAGCCCAGCTGTCTCTTATGATGAGAATTCTGAGGCTCTCAAGGTTTGACTTGGCCCAGAGCACACAGCTAGTCAGGGATAGGATCAGATTTAAGCTCTGGCTGACTCCAGAGCGTGGGCCGCTTCCCCTAAGCTGCCCTCTGACCTCATCACTCCCTTTGATAGTGCTACAGCACCCCTCCCCAAAATCATGTCAAGAGTTGGTGGGTCATGGGTTGCACTAAGTGGGGTTCTGGCGCATCTAAATGTCAGCTATTTTTTCCCAAAGTGTTGCTCAAGTGAATTTAGGTGGTAGACAGGTTGAACATTTTTCCTTAAAATACGAAGTATTATATTTTAAGGAAAAGTATATTTTTACTGGTATATTAAACCTGTGATTTACAGAGTGAACAGTTCCTTTTAAAACATGAGTGTAAGTAAAGAAACAGTCTTTTAAATAAAATTAGTATCTGTGAGATGCACATACAGCCGGCTGTACTAGAAACATCTTACCTGAGCAGTTGGACAACGTTGGAGGCAGTGTCAGGGGGTGAGGGGTGGGGAGCGTGGTCAGGCAGAGCTGGGTGCCTAGACAGGGAGACTTTGTTCTTGGTGGGGAAGACGTCTGGAGCAAAGCTGTCATCATTTTAGGCTTTTTTGTCCATGCTGATGGCCATCACCTCCTCCTCTTCCATGGTGACAGTCTCGCCACTTGTGGCTCAGAAACCAGAGAAATGACTGCACTGTCTTTTGAGATTATTCACGGATATCAACGCGAGCCCTTACCATGGCCGGGGAGGTTCTGCATCCCCTGTGCTTACCTGCCACAGTCTGGTCTTGCGCCATTCTCCACCACACTATGCCACACTGGCGTCCTTTCTGTCTCCAGAATAAAGCAGTTCCAAACCTACTGTGGAAAATTCTTTCAGATGGGGATACCAGACGACCTGACCTGCCTCTTGAGAAACCTATATGCAGGTTAGGAAGCAACAGTTAGAACTGAACATGGAACCACAGACTGGTTCCAAATAGGAAAAGGAGGGCGGTAAGGCTGTATATTGTCACCCTGCTTATTTAACTTCTATGCAGAGTACATCATGAGAAATGCTGGGCTGGAAGAAGCACAAGCTGGAATCAAGATTGCCGGGAGAAATATCAATAACCTCAGATACGCAGATGACACTACCCTTACGGCAGAAAGTGAAGAGGAGCTAAAAAGCCTCTTGATAAAAATGAAAGAGGAGAGTAGAAAAAGTTGGCTTAAAGCTCAACATTCAGGAAATGAAGATCATGGCATCTGGTCCCATCACTTCATGGGAAATAGATGGGGAAACAGTGGATACAGTGTCAGACTTTATTTTGGGGGGCTCCAAAATCACTGCAGATGGTGACTGCAGCCATGAAATTAAAAGACGCTTACTCCTTGGAAGGAAAGTTATGACCAGCCTAGACAGTATATTCAAAAGCAGAGACATTACTTTGCCGACTAAGGTCCGTCTAGTCAAGGCTATGGTTTTTCCAGTGGTCATGTATGGATGTGAGAGTTGGACTGTGAAGAAAGCTGAGTGCTGAAGAATTGATGTTTTTGAACTGTAGTGTTGGAGAAGACTCTTGCGAGTCCCTTGGACTGCAAGGAGATCCAACCAGTCCTTTCTAAAGGAGATTGGTCCTGGGTGTTCTTTGGAAGGACTGATGTTGAAGCTGAAACTCCAGTACTTTGGCCACCTCATGCGAAGAGTTGACTCATTGGAAAAAACTGATGCTGGGAGGGATTGGGGGCAGGAGGAGAAGGGGACGACAGAGGGTGAGATGGCTGGATGGCATCACTGATTCTTTGGACATGCATTTGAGTGAACTCCAGGAGTTGGTGATGGACAGGGAGGCCTGGTGTGCTGCAGTTCATGGGGTTGCAAAGAGTTGGACTGAGTGACTGGACTGAACTGAAACCCACCCCAGGGCCTTTGCACTTGCTGTTCTTTCTGCCTGGAACCCTTTCCCCTAGACATTTGCATGGCGGATGCCTTCTTATCTTTCTGGCCTTGGGACTCCCCTGTCCTCCCGCTTTAGGTCCCCCTCTTCCCTCAATCACTCTCTATGTCAGGGATCTTTTTTGTAAAAGACCAGATAGGGATGTTTTGGGGTTGTGGGTCATATGGTCTGTGATGTACCTATTCAGCTCTGCCATTGTGTGAGAAAGAAGTCGGAAACAAGATGTGGATAAATGAATCTTGCTGTGTTCCAGTCACTTTATTTATAGAAACAGCAGCAGGCTGGATTTATAAAATAATAGCCTAGAGCAGGGCTGGGCAAACCACTGGCTGTAGATGCCCATCCCTGCTCTGTACTGTTATTTTATTGTTGTGATAATGTTTATCACTATCTGAAATACTCTTGTTTTTAGCTTTGTCTCCTTCTATCTAGAATGTGAGCCCCATGCTGGCAGGAGTGTGTCCTTCCTTGTTTAGTGAGATATCCTGATGCTTAGCTCCCCACATGTGGTGCATGATCAATGAAGATTTGTTAGATGAATGGACACCGTCCCTCAGCAGATTCCTGTATTCATTCATTCTCTGAGCATACATGGCTCACTTACTTTGCTGCTTGCCTCATATGGAATCTTGGAGGCAGAGCTCATGGACCAATACACGCACAGCTTTGGAAGCAGGCTATGGGGCAACACAGAGTTCAACAAAGGAGATTCAAAAGTAGCTCAGCACAGCAGGGCAGTGACTCCGAGGAAGTCAGAGGTGGCTTCTTGGAGGGAGTGGCATCTGAGCTGAGTCTGAAGGGTGTCTTTGAGCTCCGTGGGCAGATACTAGAAGGGCATCCACACTCAAGGAACAGCCTGAAGCAGGGGCATGGCCGCAGGGACCTTCCTGTGTCATAGGAAGGAAAAGAAGCTCAGGTGAACGGAGTAGATACAGGCCACATGTAGCCACAGGTGCCATGAGCAGCAGCCGATGAAAGTTGCATGAGTTCTTGGGAACAGTTAACAAAGCGCCTTTCCTGAAATGTGGACTTGGGTCCTGCACATTCAGTGTGGGATTTCTACAAACTGAGAGGTTGTATTGCTCCATAGACATTTAAGAATTCTTAGTTCATGGACCTGATTAATGCTGATACACCTTCTCAGTTTATTTGGCCTCAGCTCTCTAACGGAGAAGGCAATGGCACCCCACTCCAGTACTCTTGCCTGGAAAATCCCATGGACGGAGGAGCCTGGAAGGCTGCATTCCATGGGGTCGTTGAGAATCGGACACGACTGAGTGACTTTACTTTCACTTTTCACACACTGGAGAAGGAAATGGCAACCCACTCCAGTGTTCTTGCCTGGAGAATCCCAGGGATGGGGGAGCCTGGTGGGCTGCCGTCTATGAGGTCACACGGAGTCGAAGTGACTTAGCAGCAGCAGCAACAGCCATCTATATGTGGCCGGCCATTGGGAGGGGAGCTACTCGACATCCTATATAATTGGTCCAAAAAAAAAAATAGGATTTTGGCTTTTAAAAGCTATAGACAGTGCTAATGAGCTGCCTTCCCTGGCTCTCACCCTGCCCTATCCACGCGTCTAAGTCTCATCAGTTGGCAGCAGGGAGTTAAACACACAGAGAAAGGGCAGCATATGGTGTGAAAGAGTGGAGAATCGCAAGCCCCAAATAAAATTTTATGGAGGTGGGCCAGCCCTGCTGTTTACGAGTCGCTTAAAGGGAAATCTTGACCTGCAAAGCTGAGGGCTGTTCCTCCTCGTCACCCTGGCGGCCTGGAAAAATCCCCAAGATTCTGCCTCCAACTTTCTAAGCCTCGGCCAAGCCCTAATGAGCCTGGAGCCAAGGTCAGGGGTGGAGGCTGATGCTGTCACAGCCTTGGGGCTGCACTGACAGGAGGCCCATGGGAAAGGGAGGCAGACAGTGATCCAGCACCTACTAAGCGCTAGGCGGTGTCTCTACCATACCTAATGTGCATGTGCGGGGAGGGTGTCCATGTTCATCATTGTCTCCATGATACTTTGCCCAGCAATAGTAATTATATATATATATATGGAGAGAGAGAGAGAGAAGGGCATAGCAACCCACTCCAGTATTCTTGCCTGGAGTATTCCATGGACAGAGGGGCCTAGCAGGCTATAGGTCCATGGGGTCACAAAGAGTTGGACACCACTGAGTGATTAACACTTTCATATATATATATAAAATCTACTCACTTTTTACTTATTGTCAAACTTACCCTATACTGTCCATAAAGTTATGGTGTTAACAAGGCCTGTTTAATTATAGAATGTGCTATGTACTTAGTTGCTCAGTCATGTCCTATGCTTACTACACCCTGGACTGTAGCCTGCCAGGCTCCTCTGTCCATGGGGATTCTCCAGGCAAGAATACTGGAGTGGGTTGCCATGCCCTCCTCCAGGGGATCTTCCCAACCCAGGGATTGAACACAGGTCTCCCACATTGCGGGTGGATTCTTTCCCACCTGAGCCACCAGGGAAGCCCAAGAATACTGGAGTGGGTAGTCTATTCCTTCTCCAGGGGAATTTCCTTACCCAGGAATCGAAGTGTCTGTATTGCAGGCATATTCTTTACCAGCTGAGCTACCAGGGAAACTCTTCATATAGGATACATCAGTGTAAATACATAACCACTGAAAGTTTTCAGAAAGGTTTGTTCACAAACCACATAGGATAAACTTGTGTGCTGCTGTTTCTAGTATTTTGCTAACTCTGATGCTCCCATTTTATAGCTGAAGAAACAGAGATCCAGAGAGAGTTAGCAGTGCAGCCTAAACTCACAGAGCTAGGAAGTGTCTGGATTTGAACACAGATCTTTGGCACTAAAGTCCAGGCAATATGCACCGTCTTCTCAGAGGGAGAAAATGGGGAAGGATGTCCACACCCCCCACTGAATGAACAAAGGTCTCAGAACAGGCACAGAGGGTAAGACTGAGGGCTGGTCAGACTTCCTGCTCTTTCTTAGGAGGCCAAGACATCTTCGGCCTTTGACATCTCTGTTCCCGTGGGTTTTGGCGACAGGACATCCTTAGACTAAGACTCGTTCTTGGGACATTGCCATCATGGCACGGTGAGCCTTTAAGCATCTCCTCAAATAACATTGATCAGTATTGACTCCTGCACAGGAGGGTGAGGTGGGGGAGGAATGGTGCACAGTATGGCCCCTTAACCCCACTTCCTAGCCCCCAGGGCAACGGGAGGCCTCCTTTGTACCAGAAGCTCATTAGTATTCAGTCCTCGTGGAGGAGCCTCGCAGGGAAAAAAATCATCTTAATGGGCTCTGAACGAGTCCAACTGGCAGCTGTTCCTGGATGACCAACCACCCTTGCCCTTGAGGCCAGTCAGTGACTGCCATTTCACATGGCATCAGTGAGCAGGTAGAAGACCCACTGGGCAGGGAGGGCTTCAGCCACATATGGACTTTGCAGCTTAGGGATAGGACGAAGCAGGCCTGGATTCCACTGGCAAACCCAACGAGGTGGCCAGGAGGGCAGCGGGAAAAGTAACCACAGTCAGCCACAGTCATCACATTGTTCCTTAAAACGCGTAAGTGTCCAGGGGTCAAAGTCTCCATTCTGGACATCTGGGCTTGAGGGCAGTGCTCATCTGTATGGGGCCTTTGCTGGGAGGATGAAGGCACTTTTTTGGTGGAGGACTAGGGAGACTGTCCGGCTGGGCGAGGGCCATCCTCCCTGGGCGCAGGTTGGTGAGGGGCATTGGCTGGGTTTCAGCCCCACGTTTGCAGTCTGCACACTAGATGGCCATTCACAGTGGCCTCGAATGAACTTATTTACAAAACAGAAATAGACTCACAGACATAGAAAACAAACTTATGGTTACCAAAGGGGATAGCGGGGGATGAAGGGAGATAAATTACGAGTCTGGGGTTAATATATAGTTCCCTGTCCTACTGTATAGAACAGGGAACTATATATTCAATATCTTCCGTGCATGCATGCTAAGTTGCTTCAGTTGTGTCCAACTCTTTGCAACCCCATAGACCGTAGCTTGCCAGGCTCCTCTGTCCATGGGATTCTCCAGGCAAGAATACTGGAGTGGGTTGCCATGCCCTCCTCCAGGGGATCTTCCTGACCCAGGGATTGAACCTACATCTCTTACTTCTCCTGAATTGACAGGTGGGTTCTTTGCTATTAGTACCACCTAGGAAGCCCACTCACTATCTTATAATAACGTATAATGGAAAAGAACCTGAAAACCTGAAAATCTATATATCTTTATATATAGATTTTATAGATAAAATCTATAGTGGAATCACTTTGCTGTGTACTTGAAACTAACTCAAAATTGTAAATAGCTATAAAAAAACACTAAATATTAAGAATACTGCATGCACTAGCTCCCTAGTATACAACAAGCTCTTTGAGAACCTAGTGAATTGGAACAACAGTCTTGTCTTCTTCATGGTTTTGTGGGTGAGGGATGCGGGAAGGGCTCTGTCGGGCGGTTGCTTCTGCCGAGGGGGCTGGAGGACACAGTTCTAGGATGACGATTCGTTCATATGTCTGGTGTCTTGTTCCTCCTCAGCTCCCTCTCTGTCCACGTGGCATCTTGTCTGCCAGAGCCTCTTGTGTAACTTGACTTGCTCACAGTGTGATGTCCTCAGCGGAGCGAGGCTGCTTCTGCGGCCGCTGGCCTCCAGGAGGCAGGGAAAAGCACAGCATCACCCCGGCCAGTTCTGTGGCTCAGAGCAGTCCAAGCCCCGCCCGGATTCTAGGGCCAGGAAAATAGACCACCTCATACTGGGATGCGGAGAGGGAATATACGTGGCAAGGTCACCTAGCAGAAAACTGTGTGGGATGGGCGACATAATTGCAGCCATTTTTGGAACTACAGTCCGCCACTCCTTAATTGGCACAGATTTTTCAGGGACCTCACAATGATTCTTCTATCTTGGACTCACCTCAGCCTCCCATAAAAAGAACAATGAGCAAAGCCCTGGCGTATTCTTTTAAGATCAAAATATATGTCTAACTATTAATTTTGTTAACAGAGTCCAGTTTGATCTGAAGGGTGGTGCTAATAAGGTGAACCAGCTTGCAAAGCAAAGAGAATCCCAGCGTGAGCAAAGCTGTAGGAATGGACTCCGGTGCTTGCCTCTGGTGGTTCAAGAGCCCCGCGGCAGAGGCCACTTGCTTAGGTTTGCCGAGGTCCCAAAGGTGGGGCCATCTGGCTTGGACCAACTCACCATCTGCCCTGGCGTTTAAATTCAAAGTGCATTTTATTTATTAAGTCAATTCAGAAAGATTCAGTTGTTGAAATGGAGGCAAATTCAGACAGTAAATTGATGTTTTCAGTTGAAACTTGCTTACAAGCCAAGCCCTTGGGTCATTGTTGGACATTTGCCTCCCTTTAAAGATATGATGTGACAAATAATATGCACGCCCATTCAACTGAACATTTGGACCCTTGGCCAAAAAAAAAAAAAATCTGATAATTAGGCAAGAACATTTTTTGGATGTTGCTAAACTTTGCAGAGAACAATGGAAAGAGGTATTGCATATTAACTATAACTGGAGAGGAGTTATCCTGTCCTCTTGAGCTGTTTCACGTGCAAGGGGCTGGAGCTGAAAGGCAATTTGCAGCCACTTCTCTACCACTTACGAATTGTGACCTTGGGCCTGTCACTGGCATTTGTCATGAACATCACTTTCTCTACCTATAAAATGAAAACAGTTATACCTATTCCATCTACTCCTGGGTCTGATTAAGAATAACATGATGCCATACTGTTTGTGTTTTTTTTTAAAACTGCTTTGTGAGTTTAGAAATACTTTGTATATTGAGCCATTATTGCTGATAACAATTAGCCTAGCAAGTTTCTGTTGCCTGAGAATGAACACAAACATGCCTTTGTGACTCATTTAAAAATTAGTATATCGAGCCTATAATTATTTTAAAAAACATAGATTAAGAAATTAACTGTGTAACTCTGACATCTAGAGTTTGGGTGCAACTCATAATTTGTGCATTATGCCTTATATATACATAAGTTCAGTTACTTTTGCCAGTTTTGGCTAACCTAGATTGTACTTTTCGAAAGTGAAGGCTTCCATAATGACAAAAGAGTAAGGAAGCCATTTGACAAGGTTTTGCTGCTTTGAATAAACTTCACAGAGTAGCTGAACTTTATTGTTGAATGAGCTAATAGTAATAAGTGGATTACTCTCATTCTAATAGACACAGATTCAGTTATTTGTCAAAATGGCATTGAAACATGTATAATATCATATATGAAATGAATCGCCAGTCCAGGTTTGATGCGTGATACTGGATGCTTGGGGCTGGTGCACTGAGACGACCCAGAGGGATGGTATGGGGAGGGAGGGGGTTCAGGATGGGGAACACGTGTATACCTGTGGCGGATTCATGTTGATGTATGGCAAAGCCAATACAATATTGTAAAGTAATGAACCTCCATTTAAAATAAATAAATTAAAAAAAATAATTTATTGAGGGCTTATGAGGGGAAGTTCTCTTTGCTGTGAGCTGCCTCAGTACCTTCCAAATATCCCTCTCCTGGAATGTTGCTCTCCTGAGCCTCCCAAATGTTAGCCATGTCTGACTCTGAGCCTCCATGGGCTATAAACTGCCAGTCTCCTCTGTCCATGGGATTTTCTAGGCAAGAATACTAGAGTGGGTTGTCATTTACTTCTCCAGGGGATCTTTCTGGCCCAGGGATCAAACCCACGTCTCCTGCTTGGTGAGTGGATTATTTACCACTGAACCACCTGGGAAGCCTCCCACCCCAATTTATAGACAAAGAAAAGAGGTCAGTGGATTATATTTTGCTCCATATTAAATTTTTTTACATTAATTTCTTCTACTGTATCTTTTTCTTGCATCTTTGGCACCTGAGCCTACTTGTCCATGCTCAAATATATAAAAGTTGTCATTTATGATGCAGTGTTGAGTGCTGAAAGTCATTTACATCAGAGGCACTGTCTGCTTCGTGGGTTCTCCAAACATGGTCACTCCCAAATTTAAACTCTGTATCAGGGATACACAAATCTAGCCTGCTGTCAGTTTTGTAAATAAAGTTTTATTGGAACACAGCTGCAGTCATTCATTATGTGTCATCACGCAGCTTTCACCCTAGGGTAGAATTGAATAGTTGCAGCAAGAGGCCTTATGGTCTGCAAAGCTGAAAATATTTGCTGTGTGGCATTTTACAGAAAAAGTGTGTCAGCTACTATGCAGTACCATGGTGAGGACTAACAACACAAGAACAAGCTGTCTTTAACCCTGAACTTCCCCTGGAATAGACAGCTGCTGAGGCTACCATTGTGTTGTGACAAGACTCGACTTCCTCCCAAGCATGTAGCAAACATAACAGGCAGGAAAAAAAAAAAGATGTTTTCCTTTTAAGGGAACATGAGGTTATTATGGTTAAAAAGGAAGAGGAATTTGGAGAGCTATAAACTGATTTAGGGGCTTCCCCAGTAGCTCAGTGGTAAAAAATCTGCCTGCAGTACAGGAGACCTGGGTTCAATACCTGGGTCAGGAAGATCCCCTGAAGGAGGGCATGGCAACCCACTCCAGTATTCTTGCCTGAAGAATTCATGGACAGAGAAGCCTGACGGACTATAGTCCATAAGGTTGCAAAGAGTAGGACATGACTGAGGGGAATTATCATGCAAGCTTGAAAACTGGTTCAAATCTGCTGCTGCTGCTAAGTCGCTTCAGTGGTGTCCGACTCTGTGCGACCCCATAGATGGCAGCCCACCAGGCTCCCCCGTCCCTGGGATTCTCCAGGCAAGAGTACTGGAGTGAGTTGCCATTACCTTCTCCGGGTTCAAATCTAGCCTTCACCATTAATTAATTCACCTATTAAATTCTTCATTTAATCCACAGATAATATGTTGGAGAAGGAAATGGCAACCCACTCCGGTATTCTTGCCTGGAGGATTTCACAGAGAGACTGACCAGCTACAGTCCATGGGGTCACGAAGAGTTGGACAGGACTGAGCAACTAACACTTAAACAACATGTTTACTAGGCACCTAGTCACAGTTGCTGCCTCGAGAATGTACACCTAGGATGTGCGTTATCCTGGATCCTGTGGGTACCTGGCTATCTATTGCTATGTAACAAACTGCTGCCAAACTTAGTGGCTTAAACAGTCATTTATTATTATCTCTCCAAGTTTTATGGGTTATCTGGGCTTTTAGCAGGATGTTTCTCCTTTGGGTTTTCCAGTGTGTTATAGTCAGATATAGGGCCTCCCTCGTAGCCCAGCTGGTAAAGAATCTGCCTGCAATGCAGGAGACCCCAGGTTGATTCCTGGGTTGGGAAGATCCTATGGAGAAGGGATAGGCTACCCACTCCAGTATTCTCGGACTTCCCTGATGGCTCAGCTGGTAAAAAATCCGCCTGCTATGTGGGAGATTTGGGTTCGATCACTGGGTAGGAAGATCCCCTGAAGAAGGAAACGGCTACCCGCTCCAGTATTCTGGCCTGGAGAATCCCATGGACTCACAACTGAGCAACTTTCACTTTTACAGTCAGATATGGACTGGTGCTGCCTTTACAAGTTTGACCCAGTGCGTCTCGTTCACCGGGCTGGCTGCTGGCCGGGAGCTGTCGACTGGAGCACATGTGGCTAGGGCTCCTTCAAGCATAGTGGCTGGGTTCCAAGAAGATACTTCTCAAGAGTGAATGTTCCAGGAGTCCCAGCAGGAGCTGCTTAATAGCCTAAGCTCAGAGCTCCCAGAATACTACTTCCACCACATTCTATTGTTCAGACAAGTCACTAAGTCTAACCCAGTTTCAAAGGAAACATAACCCCACCGTTCCTTCAGGGTAACATCAGAGAGTTTGTGGCCTCTTGACTCTGACCCATAGGCCTGCAAGTGGGGAGCCTGCACACAGTGGCTCTTTTGTTAAATTGCAACATTAACAAGTTCTGATGCAGAAAATGAAGCCCTGTTGATAAGAGAGCTTTTAATAGGGTGGTTTGGTCTGGAAAAAAACAGAGAAGGCTTCTTGGGAAATGGATAAACTGAGATGTGAAGGTCAAGTGGAATTAACCAGAATGAAGAAAGGAAGACAGACCTGTGCAAATGTCCTGGGGCAAGACTGCAAGAAGGCTGGTATAGCTAGAGCTGAGAGTGTAAGGGGATTGTGCTGAGTTCAGTTTGCTGGCTTGGTGATGACTCTGTCAGTTCCTTATCTCTCTAAGCTTTGAAAATAGGGTAATATTTACCACATGAGTCTGTTGTGAGGATAAACTAAGAATGAGTCAGTAAAGCCTTGCCCAGTGAAATTTTCTTTCTTGTTAGAAATGGTTATTAGCAAATGAAGAAAGCATCCACTTGGCCCCTCTTCTGTGTCCCCTTCTCACTCATCAGATCCACTCTCCAGGGTAGAAGTGAGCTTGCAGCACATGGCTTTAGAGTTGCAAGCTCTCCATAAAGTCTTGCCTAAACTGTGAAGTGCTGTCCTGGGGCTTGTGAAGGGTCCTAGTGAACTTAAATCACTGCCTGGCTATTGTTCTGAAGCGACACCAACCCCAAGCTGTAGCACGTGTGGCTGTTGCACAAGGGTTACACTTCTTTGCCTGCCCTCAGTGCTGATTTGCATGACTTTTCCCCCAGCCATCACCACTCCACCCCACCTGACCAGCGGACGGTAACACATGACTTCACTTATAGCACATGGGAAAGGCCCTGACCAAAAAGAATGTTCTGGTTCAAAATGTGAGGTGTGCTGAGTCTGAGAGATTCCCTCTACTCCCATCATATAGGGCTTTCCTTCTATTACTAAGTTACCATCACTCTGGATTCCAGATAGTTCCATAAATATTTCAAACCCCATCTTATTTCAGGGCCCTCATGCCTGCCTTTCTTCTGCCTAGAACGTTCTTCACCAAAGAGGCCTTCCCCGGTCTCTAGGTTTCTTTCAACCCCACAGCAACCTCTGCTTCCCCTTCACAGCTCTGATCTCCATCTGCACGGCTCCACTTCCTGCTGACACCAGCCTCTAGGACCTCCCCCCAGATGATCCTGTAAGAGTCATAAAGACTTGGTGGCTTTAGCTCCCGGCCTGGAGCCTGGCACCGAGCTCAGGATATATTCGTTGAAGTTGGGGGACAAGAAATGAGGGAGGTTGGAAGTGCAGAGAGGAGAGGAGAGCTTTTAGAATCAGAAATCCTGGTTGCATGCACCAATTCCTAGCTTGGTGCTTTGGGGACTACTTACCAACCTCCTGAGCCTCAATTTTCTCATCTGTATAATGGGGATGATAATCATGCCCACCCGGTTGGCTTGCAGTGTGAAGATGGTTTTCAGTGTTTGTACCAGATGTGTGTTAAGTGCTGAACCAAGATCTCTGGGATGATCTTTCCTCCCACAGGGCTGGCTTCTCTGGGTGCCTGATTTGAAATGGTAGCAGTTAACGCCCAGACGGCATCCTCTGTGCCGGGCACTTCCTCTTATTAATGTGCTTTCATCCTCACCTCACTTCTGGTGTCACAGGTCCCGCTGAGGAAGGGCAGTTCAGGGTGGGAACAGCTGAGCCAGGTGAGTAGGTGGCAGAGGAAAGGTTCACACACACCCAGGCTGTCTGCTCCAGAGTCTTAGCCAGGACTCTCAGCAACCCATCTGGGATTTGTTCTTCACCTCCTTTTGCAGAAATGTTCTTTTTCTCATTTCTCATTGTATGTGTCAAGGCTTCCTGTGGTTGCAGTCGAGACACACTGATTAGTCAAGTGGAGTTGAGGCTGGAGGTGGGGAAGACAGGACACTCACAAGGAGACCCACCCCATGCTGTGCCCTGGTCTTAGTTCATTAAGGTGACTGAGTGATGACCTGGAGAGGCCAGGGCCATGGAGAGAAAAAATTAATGTGACTCACAGTTTCCCTGGAAATGAGATGCAGGAAGTCGAAGACGGGAGGGAGGGGACCGTCTGGGCCAGAGCCCTTATTGGGGTTTTTGAGGACAGGCAGACAGGGGTAGAGTTGGCTGGTCTGATCATTCTGAGAGGCTCTGGGCTCTAGGGGTAGCCTCTGGTTGCCTGAAACCTAGTCCTGGCAGAGCTGTTGGCTCATCAAGGTGGTCACTGGGGGTTGCTGACTAAGGATCGGTTGGCTTGTATATGGACCCAGTGCTGTTTCCCAGAGCTGGCTTACCCTGGGGTGGGGGACAGGGGTCTATTTCCCCTTGTGTCTATATGGTCCTCACATGCCGGAGCATCAAGAGTCCAGAAAACAGGAAAATACAGTTAATGTAACTGGCTCTGTGATGGGGGTAGAATTAGACAAAGGAAACACAGCATCCTCCATCCTTGCTAAAGTGTGGGCACCAAGAGTGACTGCTGGGGAGTCCAGCCTGAGCCCCCTGAAGTGCAGTGTTGATTCATCTTGGCATCAGAAGTGCTACTTCTTTTCTGAATAAAGTATCCGCTCCCAGAGGCACAGGTAGGCCAGCTGTTGCCTTGCCCGTGCAGGCTGCATGCACTGAGTATCTGAGTGTCGGGCTCGGGGCAAGGCACTGCGGTACAATGCTGGGCAGTTAGTCTCATTCCCTGACTTCCCGACACCTCCAGTTTAGTGGAAGAGACTGAGGTTAGTGAAACGGGGCAGTAGGGAGGTCAGTCCTGGAGATCATGGAAGTCTTCTTGGAAGAAGTGACATTGTAGCTGAGTTTGGAAAGGTGTTTTGAGAATGTTTGGAAGGAGCTGGAAGGAGAAAATGGGATGTAGTAAGCCCAAAATACACTTTTCTTCCAGCGTTGAAGGAACTGTGAACATCTGTGCCAAAAACCAGGCCCAGTACCTCCTTTAGGGGTTCAGATCTGATCGTTTGTGAAGGTGGGGTTGCTTTGTGAGGTGCTTTGCCTCATGGCTTGTGCAATAATGAGTGGCAGGGAAGATGGGAGGTGTCACTCTGCATTCACCTTCTAGCCATACTCAGCCTATATAGTTACTGGAATAAGTGACTGAACAGATATTAATATTAAATATGGGCTGGATTGCAGATCAGGTGTAGGCTTTGATAAGTTATATACCCCTCTGTGGGGCTTTCCTCATGGCTCCGTGATAAAGAATCCACCTACAATGCAGGACACCCAGGTTCCATCCCTGGGTCGGGAAGCTCCGCTGGAGGAGGACATGGCAATCCACTCCAGTATTCTTGCCTGGAGAATCCCATGGACAGAGGAGCCTGGCAGGCTGCAGATCATAGGGTTGCAAAGAGTCAGACAGACAGAAGTGATTTAGCATGCACATACCATACCCCTCCCTGGGCTTCCCAGGTGGTGCTAGTGGTAAAGAACCCATCTGACAGTGCAGGAGATAGAAGGGATGCATGTTCCATCCCTGGGTTGGTAAGGTTCCCTGGAGGAGAGCATGGCAACCCACTCCAGTATTCTTGCCTGGAGAATCCCTTGGACAGAGGAGCCTGGTGACTACAGTCTATAGGGTCACAAAGAATCGGACACCACTGAAATGACTTAGCACACACGCACACGAGGCACTCACACATACCCCTCCTTGCTTCTCCCGACAGTGGAAGCATCAGGAAAAGCAGCATTACATTGGTAGACACACCCCGTCCAGGTGTTTCTTGTCTGGGAAAGCAAATATGATTAGATCTCCTTGGAGCTCCATCACCTGGGTCAGCTTCCAAAATGGTGGATGGTACTTGACTGGGAGATCCAAAGTCTGAGACCACCCCATTTCCATCAGAGTCAGAAAGAGACTTTGATTATTTAGATTCCTGAGAACCTTTTTGCCTTGTCCCTTCCCTTCCCTATTCCCCTGAGAATTGTTAATCTCCACGTGAGTCTTTTTCTCCCCCAATCCTTGGTATTTGGGAAGTTGGAATTTGGTTGTCATGGCATTTAATCTGTTGACAGGGGTTTTATTCTGCCCCTTAAGTACACTGTGGGTGGTGTGGTTGAGTCCAGGCAAGGTTAAGCCTGGCGTCCTGGAATCCTTGGGAGGGGGGTGTATGTGCGTGAGTGCTCACGCATGTGTGCTAGGAGCACCTCACATGGGCGTGACAGTCGTGCCCTCCACGTCAGATGCTATTCACACAGTTTCTCGTGTGCATGATTCCCTTAGACTCAGGTCAAACTGTAGCCGTGAGAATGCAAATTCTACCTCATCACCATATGGACCCTCACCTCCAGGGTCTGTGCATAGCATTTGTGGGGGCATTTGGGGACCCAGAGAAGCAATCTTGCATGTATTTCTCACACATGCCCTTCAAGCCAAGTTGGTGTGAGCTAAGACGCTCTGGTTGCTGTGCATTAAAAATGTGATTCTGTTACAGTGGGGGCAACTTTTATTCCCCTTCTGTATCCCCCTCCACCAAGAAGTTGCAAGGATTTTCTAAAAATCATGCAGCAGTAGAAAGAAAGCATCCTTTTCCCGAAAGCCTCCTTGCCACCTACTGTTGAGAGCCAGGCTGTGTCAGAGGAGATTCCATGATTTAAACAGCTGGATCAATTGTGTCCATCTAAGCCTGCAATGTGGGAGACCTGGGTTCAATCCCTGGGTTAGGAAGATCCCCTGGAGGAGGGCATGGCAACCCACTCCAGTATTCTTGCCTGGAGAATCCCCATGGACAGAGGAGCCTGGTGGGCTACAGTCCATGGGGTTGCAAAGAGGCGGACACGACTGAGCGACCAAGCACAGCACAGCACAAACCAGACAGTGGCCTTCAGGCAGCAGGGTTCTCTTCTTGGATGGTTCATGGAGTCCCTGCCTATGTCTTGCAGCCAGGTAAGCAGCTGGTCCTTCTCAGAGGACAAAGCCGAAGCAGGATGTACCGTAGTCACACTGTTGGACCCAGAGCTGTCAGAGATACGGGGTCTCCGAAGAGTCACTCCCTTGAGCAATGACCCTCTAACCCAGAGCCAGCTAGTCAGTGTTTTCATTTGCAGTTTTTCTCAATTCAGTGTCATGAGGCCTTGTGGCCAAAAGACTTCTTCAAAAATCAATAAACTTTCGTTTCATCAAGTGAAATGACAGGGACGGCTTCTAAGCAGTTTCATGGTGGTGGGGCATTTTTAACAGCCCGAGGTGATACTGCCAGCATTCCTCTGAGAGTGAGACAATATAATTCAATTTGGATATATTATAATTAATTAATTGCATTAAGTAGATAGCTCTTGTCTTTAATGGTACTCAAGAAACTAGCACCACACCGTGAAGGGGGTTGTAATTTTATTATTTTAATTTTTATTATCAGTATCAATAATAGCAACTCCAACTAATACTTTTGCACAAATTTATGTTCCGGCACCATGTTGAGTTCTTGGCTTAAATTAGCTTGGATCTGGTGACTCAGACGGTAAAGAATCCACCTGCAATGCAGGCAACCCGAGTTTGATCCCTGGGTTGGGAAGATCCCCTGGACAAGGGAATGGCTACCCACTCTAGTATTCTTGCCTGAAGAATCCCATGGACAAAGAGGCCTGGTGGGCTACAGTCCATAGAGTTGCAAAGAGCTGGACATGACTGAGCAACTAACACTTCTACTAGGCCCCACAGCTAGCCTGTGACAGACGTGCTATTGTGATCTGCATTCTGCACTGGAGGTTGAGTCATTGCCCGAAGTCCTTTAGGTCATAAGGGCTGGATTGCAAGGTTCAGATCCAGACAGATTGGTTCCAGTTCACAGGTACTGCTGAGCGGGCAACCTGCCATCTTTATTAGAATGTTTACATCAGTGTGTGGAATATGCAAGAAGCCTTATGCAAGGTGATGATGGTCAGCAACAGAGAACCAGAGTGGAGTGGACCCAGCGGCCTGGGAATATTCTGGTTTTCTCCCTGCACACTTAAGGCTGTAGTGCACATTTTGTATCAGCATTTCTGGATTTCACATGGAAGCCGAAGGAATGAGGAAGCTAGGCTAGCTTTCTGGAATGCAGAATGCAGGTGGTGGCTCTGGGGCAGCCAGCCTGTCGAGGTTTGGGTTCTGTGCCCATCACAAGCAATGTAAACTTGGGAATAGCCATGACAGGGTCTGTACGAGTCAGTCCCAGTGTGGTTGGGTCACCATCTGCCCCGGCAGAACCTCCAAGCTTGACTCTGTTATCCCAAAGGCCTTGCAGATCACCTGATATCATTTAGTGCGTTCCTTTTGAGTTTGTTTGCAACTCAGACTTTATCTTACATACACCCTCAGATATCAATACTGCAAAAACAGTTGAGTAACTTTAGCAAACATTCTTTCTCAATCCCTGACAACTCATCTCATCTGCTTGCTAGAGGAGCCAAGACCATAACTGATATTCAGAGGGAAGAGTGTGCATATCATTGTTCATAGGTTGTGCACGAGGGTGGCTTTGAGGGGCTGCTGTGATATGGGGAACACAAGCTGTTGGGATTTTTTAATTCTTCAGTCCTAATATGTGTGTTTCAGTTTCTTCCTTGTCTTCAACTACGGCCTCTTGCAAATCCCATTCTTATTTTCTGCTTTCCAGTAAACTTCAAAATAGAATTAAATTGCAAGTTGGAACTTGACCTGTTACTCTTTCTAGCTCTGAAGGAGGAGATCTGGGTTCACTTTGGCAGCTCCCTGCTCTTTCCGTTCACTTTTAGTAGGTGGTTCGGAAGAAGGTCTTTGTAATTTTCATCTTTTTTTCCCCTAGACTAAGGCTTTCTCCAGTTTTAATATGTGTCATTATGGGCAGATCCTTTGGCCCAGTTTCTAGAGCCCAATTTGGGTTCTGAGTACTGTCTAAATCTGGCATCTGAACCCAGAACAGGCTGGGGGATGTCGCTGGACGGTGTCCAGTGTCCCTCCCCCAAAACATCTGACATGTTATTCTTTCAGCAGCTAGAAACAAATCAAGTAAGGCTATTACGGTCCCATCTACTGAGTTTTGAATAAGCTGGAGGAACATTTCTATTTGAGGCTAGCAGTTGGGCACCTGGTCAGGAAATTTCTGGGTGACCTGTTATAATCACTCAGATGTGAAACAGCTGAGACTGGCTCCCCAAGAGCAGTGCTGTGAACTTCCTGAGGCTTTGGTTCTGAAGACTTCACGAGAATTTGTGATATATTTGTGTATACCTTTTAGTTGGGCTTCTGTGGTGGCTTAGCTGTTTAAAGAGTCTGCCTGCCATGCAGGAGACCTTGGTGCGATTCCTGGGTTGGGAAGATCCCCTGGAGGAGGGCATGGCAATCCACTCCAGTATTCTTCCCTGGAGAATCCCCATGGACTGTAACCTGCCAGGCTCCTCTGTCCATGGGGTTGCAAAGAGTCGGACACGACTGAGCAACTAAGCACAGTACACCGTTTAGTAAGTGCTTACCAAGCACATGCCACTGGACCCAATAAAAACTTTTAAAAGCAAGATCCCCTTTATTCTTAAAAAGAAATCTGTATGATTTTTTTTGCAGGAGTGGTAACTGAGGCTCTGAGAGGCTAAGTAACTTGCTCAGGGTCACACAGCCTGTAAATGACAGGATTAGAATACAGATCTCCCTGATTCCCAGGGCCGTGGGAATTGACCTTCCATAGCAGGAGTCCCACAGAAAGGGGGTGAGCAGACGAATGAATGAATGAATGAATGTGGTAGAGGAGTTCAAATAAAGAGGGTGACTTTGAAAGACTGTGTGACACTTGCAAGAAGAGACACTCTCTGTTCTTTTGTTTCCTTTTCCTTTTGCATGCCCACACCCAGCCCAGTGTCTAGCATGTTCTAAACACACCAGATAATTTGTTAAATGAATGCTGAATTCACGAGGAACAGGAAAGTCCACTTTTTTTTCTTTTCCCTTGAATTAATGATTTAGCTGTTCAGCATCTTCCTCCTTATTCTAAAGGGCCTTGGGGTCCCTTTTGACCCCCACCTTCTAAGGACTGTTGGAGAAGGTTGGCATGAACACAGCTTTTCTTCCCCAGGGCCTCCTTCTCCCCATCTGCTTTCCAGATGAGCAAATGACTCATCAGCTCCCTGCAGCCTTCCCAGACCTGCTTTTTGTCTTCTCCCCTCTCTTTCCTAGTCTCCTGAGCACAACTCTTTTGGCCTCAAGTGATGGAAACCAGCTCAGTGTTGTTCAGACCCCAGGGGATCTCCCAGATGGTGGTTCACAGAACCCTAGAAGAGACTTCATCGAAGCACAGAGAGGGGCAGTGGTGTGCTCCAGGTCACACAGCTATTGCAGGGAAGTCTGGGAGAGCTTGAGGATTTTGAGAATAAACTGCATAAGGGTGGAGGTTGTTTCATTCGCCACTGTGCGTGCTTAGAACAGTAACACCCAGCACAGCGTACTGCTCAGTAAGTACTGTCGATTGGATGAAAGAATGAATGAGTATGTGAATAGATGAAGTCTTAGTCTTGGAACCGCCCTCCTCCCCATGCTATACCTTCCCAGATGGCTTAGAGGTAAAGAATCCGCCTGCCAACCCAGGAGATGCAGGAGATTCCAGTTCAATCCCTGGGTCAGGAAGATCCTTGGAAGAGGAAATGGCAATCCACTCCTGTATTCTTAACTGGAAAACCCCATGGACAGAGGAGCCTGGTGGGCTACAGTCTATGGGGTTTGCAGAGTCGGACACGACTGAGTACACTTCACACCTCCCCATGGTGGGTGGGAGGCAGGGGTAACTGAGATCAGGGAGGAGATTCAGAAGGGCCTTTTGTAGCCCCTCTGCTGCCTCCTCTCATCACAGGAGGCCCTGCCGCTGCCTTCGGCTGGCTCCCGGCCCCAGGTTCTCTCTCTGCCTTGAGTCTGTCTCAGCCCCCAGGTAATGCATGGCCTGCCCCCCTTAGTCCCTGCTGGAGGGTCTCCAGGCTCCCCAAGGCCTCAGGGTGAATGAATGGGCTTTCAGTCTTTTTATCAGCCCGTCTTGGCTGTGACCACAGCAAGCTGTGGCCCCCGAGGAAGATGCCAGAAGCAGAGTCTACTGCCAAAACGCTCTGTGATGCCATCCCCGGGAATTCCGACTGCCTGGGGCTCCCAGCGGGTGAGAACAAGGGCCTGCTGTGCCCAAGACCCCTGTCTTTGGGTGGGGCGCACGCTGAATGGAAAGTCAGCCGCTCAGGCCGCGTGGCTTGGCCTCTGCAAGCAGGGATGCCTCATAAAGTGACTTTTCAAGCCCGTGTCCTTCCACCGGGCCTTGGCAGCCAGGCCGACTCTGCAGAACTGAGCGGGCCTTGTGTCTGTTGGGAAGAAAGATGTGAAAATGCAGGCTGAACGGACGCGGGGCTCCGATTCCAGGGGAAACAGGGTAGCGTCGTGCCGCCGCCTGAGGCAGAGTCGACAAGCAGCGTGTTGGTTCCTGGACAGGAGGCCCTCCCTGGGTGCCGTCCCCTGCACAGTCGCCGTGGGGCCGGCGCTGTCACCATGCGAAAGGCGGTGGGGCCGCCAGGAACCCTCGATCCTGGTTTCTCGTCTTGAGTCACCCTCCAGAAAGCTCTGTGCTCATATTTACTTTGTGCTTTGTGTGAATGGCACCCCCTGGAGGTGTGCAGAAGGGTGGCCCTGGTGTGGAGATGGGGGTGCAGATGTTCATACAGGCCCACCTAAATTTATGGCATTCTCCCTTATTGCCCATCACAGGCATTGTGTAATTTTTTTTTCTTTCTAATAAATTGAAGGTTTGTGGCAACCCTTTTGACGCAAGCAAGTCTGCCCGTGTCACTTTCGCGACAGCGTTTGCCCATTTTATGTCTCTGTGTCACATTTTGGTAATACTAGCAATATTTCAAACTTTTCATGATTATCACATTTGTTAATGTGGCCTGTGGTCAGTGATCTGTGATGTTACTGCTCCGACTCACTGGAGGCTCAGGTGATGGTTTTACCAGTTTTAACAATAGCCTTTTATTTTGTTAATTTACATCTATTTATTTTTAATTGGAGGATAATCGCTATACAATGTTGTGTTGCTTTCTGCCATATATCATCATGAACCAGCCACAGGTGCGCATATGTGCCCTCCCTATTGAATCTCTTGCCCACCTCCCATCCCATTCCACCCCTCTAGGTTGCCACCAGTACCCGTTTCGAGCTCCCTGAAGTCTTTTTAAATTAAGGCACGTGCATAGCTTTTTGGACATAATGCTATTACACACTTACTAGACGAAAGTGTAGTGTAAATACAACTTTTAATACACACTGGAAAGCCAAACAAATTCATGTGACTCGCTTTATTGTGATTTTGCCGTCATCGTGATGGTCTGGAGCTGAGCCTGAAGTGTTGTTGAAGAAGCCGTGTTTATGCCTGTCTCGTGTGTGGACACAAGGCTGGATCTTGTGTGTATGCACAGTGCTTTGTGCATGAGCGTGACTGCCTGGATTCAAATCACGACACAGCCCCTTGACAGAGCAACTTAAAAACCAGTGACCCTGGCTTTTCTCACCTTTGCGAAGAAGGTAATGACTGTTCTCACCTCTCACGACGGTTGCGGAGGGTAGATGAGGCAGCCCAGTGGAAGTGATAACATAACGTCACTTCCTGCCGCTCTTCCTGTGTCTTGACCGCGCGCGCTCGTGTGTGTGTGTGTGTGTGTGTGTGTGTGTGTGTGTGTGGCGCGTTTCACATCATTAGCTTTGATAGAAATTGTATCAGCTTTGTCTCTTGCTTTCTGAGCTAAAGATACAGCACTTTGTGTTCTGAAGGGGAGGGGCCAGCCTCAGACACTTGGGGTCTCACTGGACCTGCCCAGTCTGTTCTATTGGGGGGGAGGTCTCCGTCCTTCAGTGCCCAGTGTGCCGCTCAGTGCCCTCATGCTTGCCACCCTCCCTGTGAGCCCCTCACACACACACACACACACACACACACACACACACACACACGATCTTTTTGACATTACCGCGATTCCTGGGGGCCCTTAAATAATTCTCCGTGGCTGCGGTCTGCACTGCAGAGACAATGTCGTTGTCCTGATGTAGAGGTGGACTCGTCTGACCCAGAATCTGGCTCCTAAGGGCAGCTCTGGTGTTTCCGGCAGCCCATCTGCCCCCAGGGCTTGAGGTCTGGGAGGCCAGCTCTCAATCAAGACCTTCTGTCTGAAACAGAGACGAGGCTGAGCTATTCTGGGCTGGGCCTCCAAAAGAGGGGCC
The DNA here is from genome assembly GCA_006408675.1 of Madoqua kirkii. Lineage (NCBI taxonomy): Eukaryota > Metazoa > Chordata > Mammalia > Artiodactyla > Bovidae > Madoqua > Madoqua kirkii. The sequence goes on from SJYC01035618.1 coordinate 68,437, forward strand.
TCTCCCGTCTTCCAGCTGTGAGCAGCCTTCCTGGCTGTTCCACCGAGATGGATAGGTTGGTTGGTTGGTTGGTTGGTTGTCTCCCCTCCTAGACTGTAGACTTGAAGAGCGCTGTAGGCACCAGGGCTGTGTTATTCTCCGAGGTCCCTAACACAATGAGATGTACTCGCTGTTAGTTGACTGAATGCTTGATGTAACTCCTGGAACCTGTCCTTACCATCCACGTGGCCGTAGACTAAGATGACTCTGGGAGATAGGAGAGAGTTTGGTTTCCTTGTTGCATAATGAATATGAACTCCAGAGAGGACCAGTTAATTCGATGGCAGCCACTGGGGAAATTTGTCGGCTAGGTCCTTGGTGCTTATATTTAGAATACAGTGGTTCTGGGTTTTTTTTTTTCCTTCCCGGAGAAATATTTGCTTTATCTCTGACAGTGTGTATTTTATTAGAAGAGAGCAGGAGGATGTCAGCCTACAACATAAAAACATAGCTTCCAAAGAGACTCTGTCAATGGCTTAAAATTAATAAAGGCTCAGCAGTGGGTGGTGGGGACAAAAAGGGGGGGCAGGGAGGTGTTGATTAAAGTGCTTTTCTTTTAAAGGTAGGTTAAGGGGATGAAAATCTGAATTGGCATATCTATAAAGAAGTTATTACTGTAGCTGTGAGATAATTTGTTGAGAAAGTGCCATTGTTTTCCCAGTCTAGGGCCCTGGGGCGTGTGGCAGGTCGGGCTGCTGATGCTGCTCCTGCGTGTATATGCTGAGAAGTTGCCGAGCAGGAGAATGAACTTCGGGTTAAAGCCTGTCTGTTCTTAAATAAACGGAGTTTTTGTTTTCCCACCCTGTAATGAAGGAAGAGAAGGGCTTGCCAGGCTGCTGTCCGTGCCAGGGCTGGAGTTGTGCATCCCCTCCCTCAAATCTGAGGGTCCTTCCAGCAGCATCAGAACCTCAAGCAACCCTGGTTCTGCCCAGAAAGACCTGGGGAAACCCAGGTCCTTGTTCTTCACAAGGAGGGGGTTTAGAAAGGGTTCTGAAACTCTCAGCTCCTGACCCCATGCTTTCCTGCCACCTTGAGGGAAACACTTCTCATGGGTTGAATTGAGTCCCTCCCCAAAATGCGTGTTGAAATTCTAACCTGGGGTACCTTAGAATGTGACCTTATTGCAAAGAGGGCCATTGCAGATGTAGTTAGTAAAGATGAGGTCATTCTGGAGTAGGGTGGTCCGATAATCCTATGTGATTGGTGTCCTAATCCAATATGATTGGTGCCCTTATCGAAGGAGGAAATCAGGACACGGACATGCACACGGACATGCACCAGAGGAAATCAGGACACGACTCAGATGAATGTGAAGGCAGATTTTGGGATGATGCTTTTATAAGCCACGGAACGCTGAGCTCAGAGAGAGGCACGGGACAGATTTTCCTCATTGCAGACAGAAGGAACCGACCCTTCTGTGACCCTGTCACCCTGGCACTGTGACCCCAGACTTCCAGCCTCCAGAACTGTGTGACAGTACATTTCCATTGTTGAAGCTGCCCATCTGCGGCTGTCTGTGACCATTTCCATAGAAGTGAAGATATTATCCAGGCTCTGCTGACCTATCACCCACCGCCTAAAAACCACTCATATCCACTCAAATCTATGTCTCTACCCTGTTCCCTGGGGGGAGGCCCTTTACTGCTGCTTGTCTACCTAGATTTCAGCCCAGGACGCCCTTTGCCCTTTCTAGAAGCCAGTCCTCCTTGTATTGTTCCTGTGCAGGTCCAGGCCTCCCTGTGGGTTTGTGAGCCCCAGAAACCAAGCCAGTCTCTCTCTGACCTGCTTCCAGCAGGTGCCTGATCAGTGCTGGTCAGATTCATTAGATTGTTAACTCTGACCTCTGAGACTTCTGCACTTGTCCTTATTTTTCTATAGTTTTAAACTCTTGCCTCATTAATCCCTTGGTGAGCATATGCTCCTGAATCCTCATGCAAACTATGTGAATTCAAGACACTCTGCTATCTTCAAGGCCTTGAGTACGTGAAAGAGCACTGTAAACTTAAATGTTAGTTGTTCAGTCGTGTCTGACTCTTCGCAACCCCATGGACTGTAGCCCAGCAGGCTCCTCTGTTCATGGGATTTCCCAGGCAAGAATATTGGAGTGGGTAGCCATTCCCTTCTCCAGGAGAACTTCCTGACCCAGGGATTAACCCAGGGCTTCCACATTGCTGGCAGATTCTTCACCATCTGATCCACCAGGGAAGCCCGAACTGTAAAGTGCCCTAGAAACATCACAGCGATGACCGATTCTTTTGTTGGAATGCCTGAAGAGGGGTAGTGAGCCTGAGTCAGAGGTCCTGACTTCTGTCCCACTTTAGCATTTCCCAGTTGGGTGTCCTTGAGGGAGGCACTTAACCTCTCTGAAGCTCAATTTTCCCATCTGTAGAGTGGTAATTGTTGCCTTGTTTACCTCCTGGATTAGTAGGGAACTAAAGAGTTTGTATGGAAGCCTTTGACAGCAGTGGAGAGGAGGCCATAGACACAGATCAGTATAAAATGGGGACAGGAAGTCGGTCTGGTGGGGACCATGGAGTGCTGGAGAGGGCTGTGGGAGGGCAGGCCCAGTGTGATACTCAGAATTCCACAATAGAAGCCAGAAAGCCGTATTATCATGAGATAGTCCAGTCTTCCAGCACCATCTCAAGTCCAAATAAAGTCATATGAAACAGGCTCTGGTCCCATGCACAGTAGAATTTAATATATGTAGGAGTTGGTGAGCAGGGCTTGCTTCCTTTCTTTTTCCCAAACTCTGTGAAAAACAAAAATTAATACTGGCCAAGGAAAAGGTAGGCTGTCACCTCCTCCAGGAAGCCTTCCCAGATCTCATTCCCACCAATTTGAATCGGATGAGAAAGCACCAGATAATAAATGTTATAGACACTGAGGACTATTCAGTCTCCTTGGTGACTAGTCAACTCTGACTCTGCACGGTGAAAGCAGCCATACATAAATGAATGGGCATGGCTTTGTTCCAATAAAACTTTATTTATAAAAACAAGCCACTGACTGGATTTGGCCCGTGGACTGTAGTAGCTTGCTGACCCCTGAGTTCTTTTATACATTGTCCTAATACTGTGAACTTAGCCCCTTACAAGCAGTCTACTGTTCCAATTAAGAATAAAAACTTTAATTGAGCATTTACTGTGTGCCAGGAGCTGTTCTCAGTCTGTCGTTTGCAATGACTCAGTTCTCACAAGTCTTTGTGGAAGGCTTGACTGCTTATGCCCATTTTACAGATGAAGAGACTGAGTTTCTGAGAGGTTTAGCAAATTGCTCAGAGTCACCCAGCTCAGAAAGAGCTTTCACAGTGTATTAAAATGAACTCTGCTTCTCTGGCTCACCCCAGAGGACGGTTTCTCTTCTTCTTTGGGTCTCTTTGGTGCCTAGCACAGGGACCAGCTCCAAGGATGTCACTCACGAGGGAATGGCAGGCATTGTTTCTGTTTGTGCAGGCTGGTCCAGGAGGGGAATAAAATGCTACTTTGCAGTCATTTCCAGATAGATTGCAGCGGGAACCTGCCCCCAGAGTTTTCTAAGCAGGCCTCTTTGCCTCCCTAGCACCAGGAATGTGGTAGTGACTGCTGGGGGTGGAAACTCTGGTTTGGGCTTGCATGGGCCTGATCATGAACATCTGGTTCTCTGAACGGCCCTAAAATCAGGCAGACCCATGACAACATTGATCTCTCTGCTTCATTGCCTTCAGAACTTTCACAGCCTCTCACAGCTGATTGGAGGGACTCGTGAGTGGAGTCTCCACTAACCAACCAGCAGATGGGTGTGACAGAGAAGGCACGAGGTCTGGGTGGGTCCCTGAAGAATTCCATGTCAATGCAGCAAATTGATTCTATTTGAAAAGCTCTTCAGATATGTCACTATAGTCAAACAAGTCTTCCATGGGACTCCTCTGGGCTGAGTACTCTCCTGGTAATTTCCCTGCTTTGGGAGTTGGGCTTTGGTTTAACTGGGGCACCTCTATTGTCCTGTATTCCTGTTAGCAGAGCTCAGAGTGTCCTAAGGAGTAATGATAATGAGTACGATGATTTTTATTGAGACCTTCTACTGGTCGGACACCATGCCAACTGCTCATTTGACCCTCTCAGCTCCTCTCTAGGTTATGTGCTGGCCTTTTACATGTGGGTAAACTGAGGCACGGGGGTTAAATAACGTACCCAAGGGCACATGCAATTGGCAAACGCTGGGATGTGAGCCCAAACAGACCGGCTGCAGGGCCTGGGCTCTTTACCGCCTGCTGTGCTGTTCCCGGTGCGTGGCCTTATTTACTTCCAGAAATGATGCCCTTCTCCGTGGTCAGACATGGAGGCCAAGGTCATGGCCGAAGTCGGTGAGGTGGCGCTGTCGCCTCCTGCCTCCAGTGCTGGTCTCCCCAACACCTGCCTCCCTGATGGAGCCATGGTTACTCCTGGGGTTGTCACCACCTCTGTCACCCAGCATTGTGTGACTGTGAGCCCTTGAAGGACAGGTAGTGTGATGAGAAGTTTAATTTTAGTTGATTTTAATTAATTTAAAATACAAACCTAATACAGTTTTTGGAATCCTTCTAAATGTCTGGAACAACTTGAGCCTGAGAATTTATTTTTTCCCTTTGACACTTTTACGAACCAAAAATGGAGCCTGTATTTCTAATGACAATTTTGCATCTCGGTTGAGATATACTATAATGTGAAACACACCACGCCCTCCAAATTCACCAATTTCCTCTCCTGATGTGGTTCAGCCGTGTTTTCTTCCAGTGGATGTTTCGTCATCAGACAGCTATTTCTTAAGCATCAGCTATGGACACATTTTCTGTGCCTGCAGAGGATATAGCAGTGAACAAAACCAGGGATCAAAAAAGAATTTAAAAATCAAGCCATAAGTGTTGTACATGAAATTAAAGCAGGATGATATGAGGGAGAGGCTGGTCACCAGAGGGCCCTTTGAGGAGGTGACGTTTCAGGGCAGAGGGAAGAGACCTTTGAGTGTCCGAGAAAATGGAATGTTTTGGGAGCAGACAGCCGACCGTCAGCACTGGGGCACAGGACGAGGGTAAGTGGTGTGAGACAAGCCTGGGAAACAGGCAGGACGAAGCTCCCACAGGGCTCTGCAGGCCAGAGTGAGGGGGTTAGATTTTATTCCCAGGGAGATGGAAATGTTGGATGGATGAGTCGTTATTTTGTGTGTCATCTAGTTTATAATTTTACAAAGGTCCATCCAGCGGCTGGGTGGAGATGGGACCCCAGGCTGGGAACAAGTGTTGACCTGCAATGACCTGGACTTGGACTGGCATGGTGCTAGCTGAGATCAGCTGTGGACAGCTCTGGACACATTTCGGTGGTAGGTTCTGTGGACTTGCCAGTGGATTAGAGATGGACTGGCGATGGGGGCATGAAGGAAAGAGGAATCAAGGTGACTTTTTGGCCTGAATGCCACGGTTGGTGGTTCACCCATCCACTTAGGGTCCTTCATGTTGCTTTCAGCCCCCAGTATTGTTTTGATTTCCTTCCTGCTCTATATGGCGAGGTCTTTCTGGCAACTGATCAATGTATATATATAGCCTCAACCTTTTGGGATACATCTCTCATGAATGGAGAAAGCTGGACTTGGCTTGGTTCAGGGCTTTGCTTCCCCCTCCCCCTTTCTAAGTCTGTTCCTGCTGATGGAAATGACGTTGGTACTAAGAAGAGACCTCTTAAACCTGGCGTTGACATTCCAGTGTTTTTCCCTCTGTGGGGAGATGCTAAAGATGCCAAAGAAGTGGGAGGTGAAGTGATTATTTAATTGTGTGCAAATGAGAAGCAGTGAGGAAGGCAGACAAAGGGCACGGCAGGAATTCTGTAAGAGCAACCTGACACAATCCCATTTCCTGACTTTAGGGTCTAAATGAATTTCTACTTGACTAAAAATACCTCAAGAGCTAGGTGGCAGCTTAAAAAGCTGTTGGTAAATTTAAAACAGGCTTACATGCCACTGATTTTAGCGGAACATACAAAGTTAGGAGACATTGTCAGCTGCACATTTTAACTCCTGCCTCTCCATCCTGTCTTCTGTCTGATCCACTCTGATTCTCTGGGGATTTGGGATGGCAGGTTGTGTGTATTAACTTTTTTTTTCCTTCCTTTTCACTTCTTGATGGCCAGTGACTCCACTGGATGTATTTTCGGCTTAAGTTCCAACGTGCTTAAGAGAAGATGAGATGCAAATGTCCTGGGGCTGAGTCCAGGGGAAGTTCAGCGTAAATCAGTCATGGATGGCTTTGCTGGGTAAATGCTCTCAGGCTACACTTATCTGCAAGATGGCTCTAGAATGTCTCCACCCCATTTTCTGCCTTCTGGGTCTAGTAGCCTTCCTTCTAGATTATCTTGGAAGTAAACCATCACTAATCAATATGAAAGAGTCGGACGCGACTGAGCGGCTGAACTGAGCTGAACTGAACCAATATGAGAGAAGCTAGTGCTGATGGGATTTGTTTTAAACACTTTCTGTGTATTGTCACATTGAATCCACACAACAGTCCTCCTGAGTGTTGACAGGGTTGAATTTCACCTGAGCCCTGTGCTCCTGGAAAAGAGCCGAGTCATCTCCCTAGCTTCTTGGGTTTTGGAAAATTGCTGACTGCAAGAGCCATTCTTCTCTGTTTGATGTATACAATGTACAAATGCCCCCTTGTTCACCGATGAGAAAGTCAGGCATACCCTCTGCATTCCCAATCTTTCCCTCATAAATGATTAAACTGAAATGCTTGCCACCTCTGATCACCTAGAACAAAATACTTGTTAACCAAACTGCTTAAGCTTCTCTCCTTCCACCAACCTCAGCCTGAGCCAGCAGATGGCCCCTCCTGAGAACAGGCTGGCTTCAGGGTAAAGCATTCTCTGATATGTGGGATCCCTCTACCCTTTCATCGGACTTTCCCACACCCAGTTCTTTCTGGTCTCTTTTACTCCCGTCAGTAAAGGAAAACACCCGACCTTTGAGATGCTTGCAGATCTTATGGTCAAAGCAGCCTCCTTATGCAAGCATCCCTGTCCCCTTTTTCCAGAAGCTCTAAGCATTGCAATAAACCTTTCAAATAAAGTCTGTCCTTACCAAGTCCAGATTTGTTTTCTTTTAGACAGCATCTATTTTGACGATCCCCGTTTTGCAGAGGAGGACACTGGGGTTCAGGAAGGTGGTAAGAGGCAGAACGGGAGCTCTGGTCTCTCTGAACCCAGATTCGTTTGTTGCCTCTGCCATTAATGCCTTCGTTGTCATTTAGTCGCTAAGTTGTGTCTGACTCTTTGCCATCCCGTGGACTATATAGCCCACCAGGGTCATGGGATTCTCCAGGCAAGAATACTGGAGTGAGTTGAGGCTCTGATGGATTTTGGACTTTATTTGAACTCCATCTCGTTCTCAATGTGAAAATTATCATTATAGTTGGGAAATTAACACATTGAATTCATGTAGCATCTTTATTATGTAGCGTCTTTATTTTGTAGCTCTGGGAAGAGAGAGACTCATGCGTGATCCTGACTTTATGCGTCTCCCATCCCATATATCTGTACATCTCATACACCTGTACTGATACCAGCGAAGGGAAATAGTGGGGACAGCAACAGACACAGGCACACTGGTTGTGGAGCATGGGTCTTGGGGAGGTACGTGGCCCTGGAGAACGGGTACGACGTGGTAATGTGGGTGTCCAGGCCCTCCTGGATTATCGGACATGGATGTGTGAGGATGAGAAAGAGGATGAGGAGCAGGGCAGAGGCGGGACAGGCGGCCCCGCCTCCCAGGCTGCCAGCTGCACCTTCTCGGGGCAGTGGGGAGCCACGGCAGGCCTTGAAGCAGGTGAGTGTCGGGATGAAAATGACAGTAACAGTGATCGTGTTGATGATAGCCTGTCCCTCTGAGTTCTTATGGCTGCTCTCCCAAGGTGCCCTTCTCCACCGAGTGGGGCATGCGTCACAGACGTTATCTAATTAATCACCAGCTCTTCCCTGCCGGGGGAGGCTGGGGGGAGCTCATGTCCCCATTTTGCAAAGGAGGAAGATGAGGCATGATCGGCCCTCAGGTAGTCTCGTAAGGCGGTGCCAGCCCTGGGAGAGCCCTTGCCATGAGTTCCTCATGCTCCCTTCACTGACCCCCCCACTGATCACCTAGAACAAAATACTTGTTAACCAAACTGCTTAAGCTTCTCTCCTTCCACCAACCTCAGCCTGAGCCAGCAGATGGCCCCTCCTGAGAACAGGCTGGCTTCAGGGTAAAGCATTCTCTGATATGTGGGATCCCTCTACCCTTTCATCGGACTTTCCCACACCCAGTTCTTTCTGGTCTCTTTTACTCCCGTCAGTAAAGGAAAACACCCGACCTTTGAGATGCTTGCAGATCTTATGGTCAAAGCAGCCTCCTTATGCAAGCATCCCTGTCCCCTTTTTCCAGAAGCTCTAAGCATTGCAATAAACCTTTCAAATAAAGTCTGTCCTTACCAAGTCCAGATTTGTTTTCTTTTAGACAGCATCTATTTTGACGATCCCCGTTTTGCAGAGGAGGACACTGGGGTTCAGGAAGGTGGTAAGAGGCAGAACGGGAGCTCTGGTCTCTCTGAACCCAGATTCGTTTGTTGCCTCTGCCATTAATGCCTTCGTTGTCATTTAGTCGCTAAGTTGTGTCTGACTCTTTGCCATCCCGTGGACTATATAGCCCACCAGGGTCATGGGATTCTCCAGGCAAGAATACTGGAGTGAGTTGAGGCTCTGATGGATTTTGGACTTTATTTGAACTCCATCTCGTTCTCAATGTGAAAATTATCATTATAGTTGGGAAATTAACACATTGAATTCATGTAGCATCTTTATTATGTAGCGTCTTTATTTTGTAGCTCTGGGAAGAGAGAGACTCATGCGTGATCCTGACTTTATGCGTCTCCCATCCCATATATCTGTACATCTCATACACCTGTACTGATACCAGCGAAGGGAAATAGTGGGGACAGCAACAGACACAGGCACACTGGTTGTGGAGCATGGGTCTTGGGGAGGTACGTGGCCCTGGAGAACGGGTACGACGTGGTAATGTGGGTGTCCAGGCCCTCCTGGATTATCGGACATGGATGTGTGAGGATGAGAAAGAGGATGAGGAGCAGGGCAGAGGCGGGACAGGCGGCCCCGCCTCCCAGGCTGCCAGCTGCACCTTCTCGGGGCAGTGGGGAGCCACGGCAGGCCTTGAAGCAGGTGAGTGTCGGGATGAAAATGACAGTAACAGTGATCGTGTTGATGATAGCCTGTCCCTCTGAGTTCTTATGGCTGCTCTCCCAAGGTGCCCTTCTCCACCGAGTGGGGCATGCGTCACAGACGTTATCTAATTAATCACCAGCTCTTCCCTGCCGGGGGAGGCTGGGGGGAGCTCATGTCCCCATTTTGCAAAGGAGGAAGATGAGGCAGATCGGCCCTCAGGTAGTCTCGTAAGGCGGTGCCAGCCCTGGGAGAGCCCTTGCCATGAGTTCCTCATGCTCCCTTCACTGACCCCCCCCAGGACCCCTGCCCACCGTTGGGGAGTCGAGGCCCCCACGAGAGACTGGTTTGTGCTCAGAGAGGCTCTAATGACAGAATCCCTGGCATGAAGGATGGAGGAGAGGGGTCTGGGCATTGAGTGTTTAGGGGTGCTGGAGTGTGGGTAATCGGGGGTCACAGGTGGCTTTGGGCATACCCTGGGCCCTGGTGTCTCTTTTCCTCTGTTCCCACCAAAGTCTCTTACAGGGTGTTTCTCATCTTTCTGTGTATTTGCTGACCTCCTTGGCTGATCTGTGTCCTCCTGGGGCGAGGATCCTACCTTTGATAATCTAACCTCAATGCTTGGTTCCTGGACTTTGTCTTGAGTATCCACTCAGCCCATCCACTGGCTCTGGAAGAACTGTGTCCCCTCTCTTAGCCTCAGTTTCCTCGATCACACAGTGAAGGTACAATGACCCGTCTGCACTGGATCACTTTGCTAGGTAGATGAAAGAATGCATGTTATGTGGTCCACAGCACCTGCTACACTACACGTGCTTATGACGTTCAGTCGGTTATCCATGTTTTTATGGTAGAGGCTTAAAATAAACATGCTGGATCACTGCTGTGAACTGGCTCACGGATACAAGTGGATGTTCTTTAATGCAACTGATGTGCCACCAAAATATTGGGTAGGAATAGGATCCTTTGAAATGGAATAGTTTTCTGCTGTTGAAATCCATTATGATTTAAAGAAACATGCACACTTTTTAATTTCTGGTTGGGCCTAACTAATCACGCTTTGGCTCCAAGTTCCTGGGCCCCTCTACCTCTCCATCAAGTATTTAGTAATCCATAAACAAGGCTTAAGCTGCTATTTAAAGCAACTCTGCTGTTAATCCTTTTGTAAGAGCAAATCCTTTTGGAATGTGAATAACCTTCTCTCCCCCGCCCCCCAGCTCCCCTCTTTGGCTCTCATTGTGTGGAGTCAGGTTTTCCAATTTTATTTCTTTTAAGGTGGGATCATTCATGGATTGAGAGTTTGAAATTCTGAGCTGGAGGGTGGATGGAATTTTCAAACTGGCTAACTCAGAATTCTCATTTAAAATATGGGAGGGTGGGGGCCTGGGGAATGAGGGCTTTACCCATCTGGATATTGGCAAAGCAGAGGCTCAGCCTGTGTCTCCATAAGTATTTTTTGATTGCTACATCAGTGACATTTTTTTTCCAATTATCATTAATTATTTTAATATGGCAAATGATACTGGTTTTTTTCCCCTATAAAGATGCTAATACAAATAGTAATCAATGTGCTAACTGTGTGCCAAGCAATTTTCTAAGCACTTGCTGTGAATTAACATTGTATGTTTTAGTTCATTTACCCCTAACATATGTTTTACAGATGGGCAAGTTGAGGAAAGAGGTTAACTCCCTTTTCCAAGGTCACACAATTAACAAAGTGATGGTCAGCTCTCAGTCAAGCTCATCAATTGGTTATCCAACTATACTGCCAGAAAGTTTTATTTCTAAAACAGATGTACTTCAATAAGAAATGAAACTTGGTAGAAGAAAATATTCAGTCGTACGAGAGGCTAGAGAATCGTGAAACAGTTGTGTCGGCTTTGGAAGTGTGGACTTGTTTACAGGCACTATCCGTGGTGTCAGACAGGCCCTTAGCAGGTTTTCAGCAGGGACTTGTGTTTGATGCCAAGTAGAGCAGGAGGCTCCAGAAACACAGCTGTTTGGAAACAGACCAAGTCTGTTTCCTGCCGTCATGGAGCATAAAATCTAGTGGACAAGAGACAATGTGCAAGACAAGTAAGATAGTGCAGCTTGGAGGGGGTAGTATTACAGATTACAGTGCTGGGGGAGATCAGACAGGCGTGAGTGTGTGTGTGTGCGTGCATGTGTGTGTGAGTGTGTGTGTATGTGTGTTCAGCTTGGAAGCTTGGAGAGGGTAGTATTGTTCTAGGAAGTGGGACCCCTTCTGGGGCCCAAAACTGGGCTCTTGTCTAACACTCAGAAAGGAATTGTCTGAGGAGACACATGTGCTGACAAAGCAAGAGATGTTATTGGGAAAGGGCGCCCAGGCGGAGAGCAGCAGGGTAAGGGAACCCAGGAGATCAGCTCTGCCACATGGCTTGCAGTCTCAGGTTTTATGGTGATGGAATTAGTTTCCGGGTTGTCTTTAGCCAATCATTTTGACTCAAGAGCCTTTCCTGGTGGTGTATGCCTTGTTCAGCCAAGAGGGATGCCAGAGAGAGGATTCTGGGAGGTGGTCAGATATGTGGTGTTTCACTTTGACCTTTCCCAAACTCTTCCGGTTGGTGGAGGCTTATTAGTTCTGTGTTCCTTACCAGGACCTCCTGTCGTACAACAGCTCATGCAGATGGTTACTATGGTGGCTGGCCAGGGTGGGCAGTTCCAGTGTGCTTCCCCTAACAGTATTGCAGTGTTGGGGGGAAACAGACAGAGGTGTGTGTGTGTGTGTGTGTGTGTGTGTGTGTGTGTGTGTTACGCAGACAGGGGCAGAAAGCAGGGGCCTACCTTTACCAGGATCATCTGTCTGTCACCTCTAGGAAGGTGGACAGGAAAGTGACATGAACACGTTTGTCTCTTCACCTGCTTGTATCTTCTGTCCCCTCATTGCTTCTCTGAACTGGGAATAAATGCAGAGAATGTTCAGGCCCGGGTCTCTTGGTGGCTCCCGCGGCCGTCAAGGACTCTGCAGTCATCTGCAACCAGGAGTCCTTCTAGTCCCGAGGCTGGAAAAGGACGGCACCACCCGACACCCCTCCATCAGGTGGAGATTGATACGCTGTGCCACGGGTGATTTATTTTTAGCTTCCTCTTGAGAGAGGCAGTGAAGGCATGGTTAGTTTATTATTAAACAGAACCATTTATTCATCTGTGTCTTTACATATTGGTGATGTCAAAGAGAAGTCAGGTGGGTTTGGAATATGGAGTTGTACTGAGAGCTGCCACTTGCCTCCAGCTCCATCAGCAGCGGGAGGCCTATTTCTAGCCCGCTCTCTTCTCTTGGCAGGACTAAGTGGGATGCCTTCTGAGCAGGGCAGGCGGTAAAACCAGGGTGGTGGTCATAAGGGGGCTAAGAGTGCCCACATGCCATCGGAGGTTACTTCTTAGCTCCAGCTGGTTGGGAATGGGGACCAAACAGGACCAGATTTTCTGATTTTTCAAGCAAGTTTGGACACCCAGAATTAAATGCACGGTCTTGCTGAAATTTGGATATGGGCAGCCAACTGAAAAATTTTTTAAAGCCTTCGTAGGCCGAAACCAAAATCGATCTGAGACTGAAAATATATCTGGCTACTTAGTGCCTTTTGTCTGAGGGACCCTCAAAACAGCAGCTGAGAAAGCCAGCTGGGTGTAGTATTCCAAGACTTGGTAAGAAGTAAAGAGGAAGACATTGGCAAATCACCTGTGTTCCTGGGACTGACCGTCTAGTCTAGGTCCTTCTGTCTCATCTGCTTTCATTCTGAGATGTTGGGCCCAGGGCTGGCTGGCTTTTGGGGTTCCCCTGGATGAGTTTTGATGCCTAAGCCATTTTTTAGGTGACTTGCCAGTGATCCAGGACATTTGCGGAGCACCTTGTCTGAGCTGAGGCTCCATGCCAAGTGCTTTCCATACATTGTCAGCTCACACTCTCCCCTGCAGGTGGGTCCTCACGGCATCCCACTTATGAATGGGAAGTGTGGGGCTTCTGGAAGCTAAGACCCTTTGCTTAGGATCACATGGCTAGAATGCAGCTGAGCTGGAAAATTCACCTTGGTCCGTCTCCAGGGCCTGAGATGTTGAAACACACAACTCTCTCTTTGACATAAGCCACTTCTTAATTCAACTCCTACAATTTAAGTCTTCCTTTTGTTAAAGCCATTCATCTAATCATTCCATTCAGAGTCAACATTTGCTGTGCAGGGACCATATATCCGGCAGCCTCTTTGGCTCTGGGAGATTGCATGGATGCATGCGTACTCTGCTCTATCCAGCTCTTTGTGACTCCATGGACTGTAGCCCTCCAGGCTCCTGTGTCTATGAGGTTTCTCAGGCAAGAACACTCTGGAGTGGGTTGCCATTTCCTGCTTCAGGGGATCTTCCCAACCCAGGGAGCGAACCTGTGTCTCCTGCTTGGCACATATTTAAAGGGTGCCCTTTGATAAGTTTGGATGCATGTGCTCACCTGTGATGCTTTCCCTGCAAATGGATGATGAACAACATGGCCTGAAATTTCCTTGTGACGCTTTGTAATCCCCATCCCCCACTCTTAACCCATTCCAAGGTGACCACTGGTCTGCTTTCTATTACTATATATTAGTTTCCTTTTCTAGAGTTTTGTATAAATGGAACAATAGAATATGTACTCTTTTTTTGTCTGCCTTCTTTTACTCAACATGGTTATTTTGAGATTCATTCATATCAATAGTTCATTCCTTTTTATTACCAAGTAGGATTCCACCAAGTAGATGTACTGCAATTTGCTTATTCTTTCATATTTGGGAATTTGGGTGGTTACTTAACATAGAATTCAACTCCTTATTGCCAAATTCAGACTTAAATTGAAGAAAGTAGGGAAAACCACTACCATTCAGGTATGACCTAAATCAAATCCTTTATGATTATACAGTGGAAGTGAGAAATAGATTTAAGGGACTAGATCTGATAGATAAAGTGCCTGATGAACTATGGAATGAGGTTTGCGACACTGTACAGGAGACAGGGATCAAGACCATCCCCATGGAAAAGACATGCAAAAAGGCAAAATGGGTGTCTGAGGAGGCCTTACAAATAGCTATGAAAAGAAGAGAAGTGAAAAGTAAAGGAGAAAAGGAAAGATATAAGCATCTGAATGCAGAGTTCCAAAGAATAGCAAGAAGAGATAAGAAAGCCTTCTTCAGCAATCAGTGCAAAGAAATGGAGGCAAACAACAGAATGGGAAAGACTAGAGACCTCTTT
>SJYC01035619.1:0-21965 GCA_006408675.1 Madoqua kirkii
GATAATGGAAAACACGTAGTAGCCAGAGATTAGGAAGGGTGAGAGGAGATGGGTCTGGCTATAAAGGAGTAAATCAGGGACATCTTGTGTATAGTGGGGTATGTTAACTGTGGTGGTGGTTACACATGCTGTATACATGATGAAACTCTATAGAACAACACACAAGTGTACATACAACAGGAGAAGTCTGAATAAGTGCTAAGGACCGTCAATGGTTTTGACATTGCACTACAGTTGGGTAATACGTTATCACTGGAAAAAGATGGGGCAGCGTGCTCATTATTTCAAATTAAATTTTTTTAAAAAATTAAAAGTATGGGTAGACATGATGCAAAATATTAACTTTTATTTGATCTTTTTGGCAGGCATTGAAGAGGAGGTAATATTATTTTCTATCCCAATAGTCTATGTTGGAATTCTTTTGTGATCATCATAATAAAGAATAACAGTGACAGAAAAAAACTGGTTAAAGAGCAAACAGGTTAGTTATCAGAGATTCAGGAGAGGGAATGGATGTGGCCAAAGAGTGACACTGAGAGGTCTTGTGGAAAGTGACAAAAGCACTTTTGTTGTTGCGTGCATGCTTAGTCATGTCTGACTCTTTGTGACCCCATGGGCTGTAGCCAGCCAGGCTTCTCTGTCCATGGGATTCTCCAGGCAAGAATACTGGAGTGGCCATGCCCTTCTCCAGGATAAAACCTCTACCTGATTCCAAAGTTCAAATCTACAAAACATGAAGTATTTGGAAAAGTCCTTTTTACCACTAAGTACCAATTTTTATTAGTTTTTATCTTATCCTTTAATTTTTTTTGTCTTTCATGTATTTTTACTGGTATAATATATATAATATAAACCTTACCAGCTTAACCATTTTTTTTTCAGCTTAACCATTTTAAGTGTACAGTTCAGTGACATTCTGTTCATTTGTTATATTCATTATGTTCATTGATATGTTCCCATTGTTGCAAGGCAGCAGCACCATCCATCTCCAGAACATTTTTCATCTTCTGCAAACCCAACTGAAACTCCATAAGTGCGAAGCAATGATTCTGCATTCGGCCCTCTGCCACCCCTGGCATCCACTTTCCCACTTTCTGTCTCTATGAATTTGACTGCACTCAAAACCTCGTAGCAGTGAAATCATACAGTGTTTGTGCTATGGTGCCTGCCATTTCTCTTAGTGAAATGTCCTTGAGGCTCATCCATGTTGCCGCATGTGTCAGAATTCCTTCTTAAGGCTAAGAGTCCGTTTCAGGTATATACCACGTTTTGTTCATCCATTCATCCCTCTGTGGATTCTTCGGTTGTTTCCAGATTTGGCTATTGTAAATCATGCCATTTAGACAAGGGCATCTGTTTGAATCTCTGCTTTTAATTCTTTGGGATACATACCCAGCAGTGGAATTGTTAGGCTCTATGGTAGTTCTGTGTTTATTATTATTATTATTATTATTTTGAGGAACCACCATATTATCCTTTCAGCTTTCAGTGGCATATGCTTTTTAAATAAAAGGAGTCACAAGCATGTGACCAAAAAATAAATAAATAAATAACACCCATGAGAGAAAGATGCAAATAAAGTAGCATTCTCTTTCCCCCATTTCTTCCAGTCTCTCTTAAAAGACATCATTGCTAACAAATTATTGTGTATCCTTCTGGGGAAAATAACAACATTTTCAAATGTGTCTTGAGAGAGAGAGAATGTGTGTGTGTAACTGAGTCATATCCCTTGTTTCAAGGAGGGGGAGACTGAGAGGCCTCACTTGGCTTCTCGCCAGTCCTGAGGATGACATGAGCTTCAGAGAAGGCTTGGAGATCACTGCAGCCCCTGGCGCACAGATCACTTGCCCTCTGCCTCCCCTGCCCCCAGCTGGTTACTGAAGACCTGCACATCCACAGCCCTGATGTGGCTCCCTCCGGCCCCCACCCACCGCAGCCAGTCTGATTTCACTGCAGCGCCCTCCATGGGATAAGCTCTCATTTTCTTGCGGTAATAGTTTGCTTAGAAGCCCTGGGGCATCACTGCTGGGACAGCCGGTGCTAACCCACAGGGGGTTTCTGTCTCTCAGCCGGCCTTTCTGATTTAAAGCTGTCTGTCAGATGCTGAGATTACGGTAGAAATAAGCTGTTTGGGCTGAATTTTGGAGAAGAGGCTGCCAGATGGGAGCTCTGGAGTGTTTCCTTCTATATTTAGTCTTTACGGTGAGCTGACTGAAGTGGGCACAGTTTATTTTAGGAGGTAACTCCTTGGAGCAGGCATGGTGGATTGGGCTGCTCGCCCGGGGAGCGTTTGAAAGATTGGGAGGACTGACATGGAGGATGTGGCCTCTGACAGTTCTGGGAGAGAAGAAGATGCGCTTTTAGCTGCACTCACCTCGGTGGCCGGCAACAGTCCTGAGGGGCCGTTGAGAGCTGCACCCACTTCACAGGTGAAGCAGTTGAGACTCAGAGACTTTGTCATGAGCCAGCGATTGCAAAGTGGTTGTAATAGAGCTGAGAGAGGACAGAGGTTTTCCTGTTCCTTGTATCATATCGTTTTGGTACAAATTAAGTTCCTTGGGGTGTTCTGTGCGTGGAAGAATACTGAGGAGAAAGTAGAGGGTGGAATGGGCTTTAATCTGAGGTTGATAGGAACGTGTATAAAGAGCTGGGACTTCAGAGTAAAACTCTGGTTCAGTCAGCCTCTTCCTAGCTCTGTGACCCTGGAGTGATTATTTTATTGTCTTTTAGCCTCAGTTTTCTCAGCTGTGAACTGGGGATATCTCCTTAGCGTGTCATCATGAAAGTGAAAATCCAAAGGCGTGAAGGCCCATAGTGTACCTGGCACATAATAGGTGCTTAATAAAGAACAGTCGTTATTACTTTTATCGAAAGGAAAGCAAGGTTTTAGCGTTATCTTCTGAAAAATTACTTCAATTAGAAGGTGACATCTTTGATAGAATATTAACAAAGATTTTAAATTACACAGGCATGTATTTAGAGGTTATCTTTTGGAAAATGGCCATTACCAGTTATGGAAATTTCCATCAGAATTTCTTGCAAGGGCCTGGCTTCTTTGAGCAAATGTAGTAGACATAATCGAAATTATATATTGTTTACAAGGTGGTTATAATAAAATGATTTTTTTAGTAAAAAAAAATGTCTTGGAGCAAGTGAATACCCATTTGGTATGGGGACTGCAGTGTCTCTCTCTCTCTTTCACACACACACACGCACGCGCACACACACACACTCAGACATATTGTCCCACAACGGGAGATAACCATCTCTAGATTCTTTGTAGCTCTTTGCTTCTAGAACTTGGTCAAGGTCAGGAATTTCTTTTCCTTGATCTGCACCCCAACAGGCTGATTCAGAACTGCAGGTTCAGCCTCCCTTTTCTAGGTGAGGCGGTTCCAGCATGAGTGTTCAAATGCTCAAGGCTTTCAGTCATCACATGGCCAAGCCAAAGGTGGAAAGTAAGTCATGTCTGGGCTTTGAGGACTGCCTGACCATTCTGGTTATCTTTCGAAAGGGAGGTATGGGGAGTGGATTGATTGCTGTCATCCTAGCTCCCGTCCCACAGAAGACACGGTCGCTCAGCTTTCTTGATTAGGATGTGTGTGTCAGTGGGATCTTTAAGGATGTGGTGAGGGAACAGTGAGCCAACCTAATGGCTTTCAAAGTCCTTCCTCAGGAGACAGAGCATGCTGACTGTCTTGCACACTGGATTTAAGCCTTGGCCTCACTCATTACCTGCTGTGTGATGTTAGTAACTGTCTTTACCTCTCTGAGCCTGTGTTTTCCTTATATTAATACCTGTGGTTATTGTGGATTGAGCGACCAATTTATCCTAGTTTGAGACTTTCATGATTTGAGTATTGAACACTCAGAAAAACTGGGATGGTGACCACGTTAGTTACAAGATTGAAATAAGCCAGAGCACAGGGCACATAGCGGATGTTAGGAAATAGAAAAATGAAAGTTGTTCAGTCGTGTCGGACTCTTTGCGACCCCATGGACTGTAGCCCACTAGGCTCCTCTGCCCATGGAATTCTCCAGGCCAGCATGCTGGAGCAGGTAGCCATTCCCTTCTCCAGAGGGTCTTCACAACCCAGGGACGAACCCAGGTCTCCCACCTGGCAGGTGGATTCTTTACTGTCTGAGCCACCAGGGAAGCCCCAGGAATTAGTATGTACAGCTTGGTTTTGTGTGTATGTTGGGGGGATGTTTTTGCTGTTCATTTCTTTTAGCCTGTAAATGCCTCTGGCATTTTCCTAAGCCACAGAACTCTGAGTTGCAAATTGACATTTGTATAACCTAGATCGATTTCTTTTGTCTTTCTTTGTTGTAGACAGAAGAAAGATACTCTGTATACTGTGACGAAGTGACACCACTTTCTTCATTGTCTATAGCAATAATGAGAACTGATTAACTTGCAAAGTTAGTAGGTCCTAGCCACCTGTGGCTTAACCTGTGGGCTGTGTTACGATCGCTAAAAATGGGAAATAGAAATGACTTGAAGCTCATCTTGAATCTTCAGCATATTGGTTCACTGAGTTGGCTTTCAGAAGTTCCTGTGGATCCAATATGGAAAGCCAAGTAGATCTAATCGGGAGGGTAGCAATGAAGCAACTTTCTAACGAAGACACACGTCACTCCACACTAACCCTGTCAGTGACTCCTGAGACCCAGACCCTTTCCTGGGAGACCCCACCACCCAGGCCCTACACCCGGCTTCCTGCCTTGCTGCTTGCCACCCTTCCCCCACCATTCTAAGCTCAGCCCTCCTTTCTTTGTTTCTTAAAAGTTATGTGTTCTCAGAGTTATAGAAGGAACTTAGGTTTCCAGGGGGAAGGGATAGTTAGGGACTTTGGAATGGGCACGTACACACTGCTATATTTAAAATGAATAGCCAACAAGGATGTCTTGTACAGCATATGGGACTCTGCTCAGTGTTACGTGGCAGCCTGGATGGGAGGGGAGTTCGGGGGAGAATGGAAACGTGTATTTATGGCCAAGTCTCTTTGCTGTTCATCTGAAACTATCACAACATTGTTAATCAGCTATACCCCAATACAAAACTAAAAGTTCAAAAGGAAAAAAAGGGGAGGTATGTGTTCTTTCCTACCTCAGAGCCTTTGTTAATGCTGTTCCCTCTGCCTAAAATGCATATCCTTTCTCCCATCTCAGACAGGTTGCTGTTTCTCTGAAGCCCAGTGTAAGTTTCACTTCCTAAAAGAATCTTCCTGTCCCCCACCCTGGTTGAAGTTCCTCTGTTTTGTGGCCTTCTTACATCATCTTCTTTGGCAGCGCTTATCACAAACTTAACGAAACTGTCAATGAGGTCATCAGTTGTTTGATAAATGGTAATTGACTCGATCAGTCCCTAGTCTGTTTCTTTCTGTGTTTATCGACAAGGTGACAGTTGTTGAATTTTACAACCGTAATGAGAAGCTATGGGGGCTTCCCAGGTGGCTCTAGTGGTAAAGAACCTGCCTGCCATGCAGGAGATGTGAGAGGCATGGATTCCGTCCTTGCGTTGAGAAGATCCCCTGGAGAAGGGCATGGCAACCCACTCCAGTATTCTTGCTTGGAGAATCCCATGGACAGGGAGCCTGGTGGGCTACAGTCCATGGAGCTGCACATAGTCAGACAGGACTGACACGGCAGCATGCATGTACGCCTAAGAAACTATAGAGCAGAGGGCCCAAGAACAAGGGGTCTGGAGCCAGATCTCCTGGATTTGGTCTAATTCTGACCTCAACACTTTGCAGCTGTGTGACTTTGGGCATGTTGCTTAGCTCCTCTGAGCCCAGTTCCCTCATCTGTAAAATGGGGGCTGGTACCAGCCCCACCGTTACGGGGTAGTTGTGAGGACTGAGTGAGTTAATACATAAAGTGGCTTAGAGTAGTGCCTGGCACCTTGTCTGTGCTGGCTGGGGGTTGATGTGACCGGTAATTCTGCTACTGGTAGCAGTAACTGTCTTGAGAAATGTAACTTAGGAAAATGTGGGAAGGAGAGAATGTTAGTTGTTCATGCCACATGATGACTTCGTTTTATTGGCAAGCTCTGTCATCATGGAAGAGTTGTTTAAAGCCTCAGTCTCCTCATCTGTAAATGGGATCGGTGCAACCTACTCAGCGTTACCTACTCACAGGGTTAGTGTGAATTCAGAAAGATTCATCGGACAAGTGAGCCCAGGCACACAGCAGGTGCTTGGTGATACTTAGTGGTCCAGGCACCAGCATGCATGTACGCCTAAAAACTATAGAGCAGAGGGCCCAAGAACAAGGGGTCTGGAGCCAGATCTCCTGGATTTGGTCTAATTCTGACCTCAACACTTTGCAGCTGTGTGACTTTGGGCATGTTGCTTAGCTCCTCTGAGCCCAGTTCCCTCATCTGTAAAATGGGGGCTGGTACCAGCCCCACCGTTACGGGGTAGTTGTGAGGACTGAGTGAGTTAATACATAAAGTGGCTTAGAGTAGTGCCTGGCACCTTGTCTGTGCTGGCTGGGGGTTGATGTGACCGGTAATTCTGCTACTGGTAGCAGTAACTGTCTTGAGAAATGTAACTTAGGAAAATGTGGGAAGGAGAGAATGTTAGTTGTTCATGCCACATGATGACTTCGTTTTATTGGCAAGCTCTGTCATCATGGAAGAGTTGTTTAAAGCCTCAGTCTCCTCATCTGTAAATGGGATCGGTGCAACCTACTCAGCGTTACCTACTCACAGGGTTAGTGTGAATTCAGAAAGATTCATCGGACAAGTGAGCCCAGGCACACAGCAGGTGCTTGGTGATACTTAGTGGTCCAGGCACCATGAGAAACTCATTCATGGCTCCGCAGATGCCACAGCTGGGGATGCCTGAGCTGTGCTTGGGCTCCAGGAGCCGGACCATAAATCCAGGCTCCGTGCAACAGGCCTTCTCTGTGATTTAAAACAAAACAAAAAATAATGATGGATGAGCCAAGGTGCTGGTTTTATATGGCAGCTAACGAGATAGCAGAGCAGGTAATTGGAGAAGGTTTTGCTAACAGACACAGTAAATATAGCTGCGATTACATATTGCTGCTGCTACTGCTGCTGAGTCGCTTCAGTCGTGTCCGACTCTGCGCGACCCCACAGACGGCAGCCCATAGCGGTTCTCAAATGGCTCGTAATGCGGTGAGTATGCGTGAGGTTAAGAAAGCGTTAAAAAACAGATGTTTAAGTGTGTTACAGCTTTATGATAGAGCCTGTGCTTTGTAAAAGAAATAGTTATTGGATGATTATTATGAACCAGACTCATCAATGTGCTTTACAAAATTTTTCAAATGTTTATTTTGTTTTGGGTATAGCCAAGTAACAATGTTGTGATAGTTTCAGGTGAACAGCCAAGGGACTCAGCCATACAGATACATGTATCCATTTTTCCCCAAACAGCATCCCCTCCCCAAATTGCTACATAACATTAAGCAGAGTTCCTTGCACTCTACAGTAGATCCTTGTTGGTTATCTATTTAAAATTGAGTGCTTTACAGATGTTGATTCAATTACTCCTGACAACGGGGCCTAGGAGGTAGGCATTGTTAGTATCCCTATTTCACATATGAGGAAACTGAGGAACCAAGAAAGTAAGTAACTTGTTCAAGGTGGAACAGAGCAGCTGATGGACCCAGCATCTGGGCAGAGATCATCTGACCTAAGAGTCTATGTTCTCTGCTGAAGCATGTGGAAGGATATGATGATTGGAAGTAGATAATTGAATGCAAAATACCCACTTTCTCCTTGCATGGGACAGACCAGCTGTCCTTGGTCCTGATATCCAGGCCTTTCCATTGATGGAAATTGTCTAGTGGATTCTGGAATATTAGCATTGGGAGAACATTAGTGCTGAAATCAATGGAAGCTATATAATTTCTTCTCTGTACCTTTGACACCCTGCCCACCTTCCCTTCATGCCCTCTCCTGAAACTGTTTTTCTTTGAATCAGTTAAAATGTGTGAGTAGTTTACCCTACCTGCTGAAAGCAGGGTCTTAATTAGCCTTAATTTTTGAAGTCGGCAGCTGTAAACTGTGCTGAAAAGATTGAAAAGATTAGTGCACTAGTAATAAGATAATTGTCCCTGAGAAATGCTGTTAGCATGTAAACACAGTTAGCGTGTGAAATCAGAACAACTGTAATATTTCCCCCATTTGGTGTTTAAAGATGCTCTTGCATGAATAATTATAACTAAATGCAAAGTGCAGAAATGAAATTCTGCATGCTTTTATTCTTTCTCGTTCATGTCACAGTTCTGAAATAAAAGTCTGCTCAGTGGAATCTCCTTGTTACTGCTTCCCCGCCCCCAGCATCCATTTGAAATTAGAACCAGGAGTGGGGTAACTCAGGGAAATTTCCCAAAATGAGGGATGCTAGGCAAATGAAATCCACAGACCCCACTGCAGCTTTTTAGCAAGGCTTCGGATAGGAAATACCACATGTGTGTTCATGTGAATGGTCTCAAATGTTTGCATATGTGCATACACACATATATGCACACACACACACACTCATACACAAAGCTGGAAAATGCTCTCAGCTACATACAACAGCAGCTGAGGCAGTAAAGCTCAGTCTGCCTTTTTAGACCTAGAAGAGCTGCAAGAGACTATACTGCACCTGCCTGGACTCTGAAGGCTATTCTCATGAGTTTTTGGCCCTTGGATACATTGGCAACTTACTTTCATTTTAGGATATCAGCACGTCATGTCAATGTCAGCATGTCATGTCTTCCCAACAGACTTCAAGCTACATAGCATGAATCTCAAATATGCTGTGTCGCCTATAAAGTTGGGCATTGCCTATAAAGTTGACCCTCTCTGCTTCCTCTTCTCAGACATCAGCCAACCAGTAGGTTGAGCTCATCTACTTCTGCTCCATCTTTCAATTCCAAGGGACTTGTCTTGACTTTCAGTTGGGAAAACATCCTGCAACTATTAAGTGGGCTGGGTTCTGAGCGTGGGTCTCTTAGGGTCCATCCCAACATTGCTTGAGCTTCGGTTGATTTTGGTTCAACAAGAATTTTCCCAGTGCTGTTTGTGTGGCAGGCCCAGAATTTTGGTAAATATAAGCACAAAGAAGATCATGTTGGAAAATGGGACCAGTAGCTAAAAGAGTTGTTCAAATAGCAGGGAGGGAGGAGAGCAGAGAACCACCCCTCAAACTTGTGGACTCTGCTCCTGACCACGTGTTCCTGGGTGTGTGTTTGTATACATTTCTTGAGTCCAGTTTTGGATTTTGTAGCCAATTGAATTTTATAGCCAAGTTTGCTCTACAACAAGTCCATATCCCAGCCTTCTCTCCCATCCGGGGCCTCTGCTGAGAGCTTTGGGACTCGATATACAAGAGGCTACAAACCCCACTGCCCATAGTAGCTACATGGTGGCCTTAGTGAGGGGGTCAGGCAAGTGCCCTTAGCTGGAGGGCAGGCACATGCCCTATCTAAGAGAGACAGCTTCTTCCCAGAGCAGCAGTCAGGGCCTTATGAAATTGACGGATTCCTGTTTCCAGGTCTCCTCTTTTTCCAAGAAATGCCAGAGCTGAACTGTAACTTCAGCCTGACCTGAACTGTAAGTGTTCTGAACTGAAATGCCTCCTGAACTGTAAGTGTTGACCTCACATGTAGCATTTTTCTTTTGGAAACCTGGCACCGGCTGAACAAACCCCATCTGAGCTGATTACTGCCTGTAGGCCCCACTTTGCTGTTTGCTCTGTGGGCAGTAAACTCTCCAAGATGCTGTTCTCAAGGAGCCTGTAAAACAGACATTGCTGCTGGGTGGTCAGCGATGAGGCCCCGCCGCCTCATGGACTTGGTCAGTTTGAGAACGGAAGACTTGAACTTGCATCCTGCTTCTCCGGGCTCATCCTTTCTCATCCTGCCTCCTCCCACCCCTCTGCACAGATGTCTCAATGAAGTTCGTGGGAAAAGAACACTTACTATCCTGAATAGATCCTACAGTTATGCCAAACATGTCACGCGTGTGAGTCTGGGTCCCCTGCCCCGCCCCCCACCCCAGGCGGAAAGCCTAGAAATCAAAGGGAATCATTGTAAACGTGGGTCAGCCAAGCCGCCCTGGGCACCGTGGTCGTCTCCTGGGGGCTGATTATCAGCTTGCTTGAGGATCTCAGGCTCTTGCCTGACCTTGGCACAGAGTCTGGCGAGGTTGGCTTTCTGGGTGGAGAATGGGTTGTTTCAGAAACAAAGCCATTGAGACCGAGTCGAGGCGAGAATTCTATTCACTGGTGAAAGGAGCTCATTGTACAGACTTGGTGGGCCCGGCAGGACCCCCTTCCTCTGGCCTCCTCCTCCTCCCTTTTCCCCAGCTGGGGCTTTGTCCGCGAGCCCTGCACGATGCTTTCTCCCGGTCTGCGCTTTCTTCCCCCTTTTCCTGTCTCAGCAGCTTTGGGACTGCCCTGTACAGAAAGGAGAGTTGGGCTCGCAGCCCCTGCACACGTTCTTGGTTCCTTGGGCCAACTCTGCCGTCGTGGGTGATGAGAGCGCTTCCTTCCGGGAGAGCTAGGAACAAACAGCCAGTTCACAGGCAGCTGCACGCAGTGGATGTGCAGGAAGCAAGAGAACAGTGGGCGCTAACAACGTCTTCCTGTGCCACGCTCTGCACTGAAGCCTTCCCACCGGGCCCCCCCCAGCCTGATGCCCAGCGCCGCTGCCTGTCCCGCCCCCCGAGAAGTCAGGACCACTGGGCCCCAGGTAGAGGCTTGTCATTGAGTGAACTGCAGTGCTCCGCTTCCCTGTGCTTTATTAGAGCTTTTGTTTCTTCCCTCAAGTCCCAACATCCTGAGCTTTTCTTCCTTGGGACCAGGGCTGATCGTGGAATCATGTTGATTGAGTAAATCATCTGGTGGGTAAAATGGTACTGTCACTTGTGAGCAGTAAAGTATGGTCATTGAGAGATCATGGGGACTTCCCTGGTGGTCTTGTGGTTAAAAATCTGCCTTGCAATGCAGGAGACTCGGGTTCAGTCTTAGTCTGGGAACTAAGATCCCACCTGCCATGGGGCTGCTAAGTCTGTGCACCGCAGCTGCTGAGCCACAACTGGAGAATCTGAGTGTCTCAGCAAGAGATCACTCAGGACACGATGAAGATTCCCCCATACAGCAAGGATGTCACCTAGTAAAGACAAATATTTTTTAAAAGAGATGGGAGGTCACAAACTCCCCAGCCCTACAGGTGGGGTGGGGGCTGTGGCCAAGAGGAAGATGTGTACCCATCTTAAGTAGGTGGCAGCTACTCAGCTCCAGCTGTAGCCATGCCAGCCCACATCCCCATTTGGCCGGATCTTCTGACATTTAAGAAAAGCTAGAAATTTGGATATGGTGAAATCACCCACTTTTTAAATGTTGGCAACTGGCTTTAAAAAAAAAATTAGTGTGCACTATGTATGTCAAACCATACCACCTCCACACACTTTGGTTATTTTTTTAAAACTTCTTAAGAGATGTGAAGGTTAAATGAGCCTGGCTCTGCTTTTTGGGCAAGTCTTTCGGAGATTCTGTTTCCTACTCTGTAAATTAGGAATACTGTAGGAGATCCATAGTCTGGAAACAGGAGAATATATAAATAATGTCATCAAGAGCATTACCCAGTGAGAAGAAAAAAAATAAAATCATGTGTTTCCAGACTTTATGGCCATCTTGTAGTAGCTGCCCCAGGAGGATGGAATGAGCATTTACTGAAATGCACAGAAATGAGCAGAGTGTTTCATAAGGACTTAAATGAAAGGTATCATAATGGCCATTGTCCGTTGGCTCAGTCACCTTTATCCTCATCACCCTCATTAGCATTAAGACATACAGGAGAAGGCCAAGGAGGCAGGAAGGAGCACTGAGTCTCCCCGGGACCCAGCCCTTTGAAACCTCATGACCGTGACCCTGACTCTCTTTGTACGAGGCCTCTACCCACCTGTCTCCTGCAGACCCACTTGCCAACCATCTCTCTTCTAGCCTAGGAAGGAGGCTCCCCTGTTCCCAGGTAAAGCTGTCCGCTCCATTGCCATGTGCCCGGTCCTAGGATCCAATTCCCTCGTGGCTTGAATCAGCAGTTCTGTGTGTGGCCTCTTGGAGACATTCCAGACTTGCAGCACTGCTGAATCATAGTTTCTCCAGAGCTGGGATATGCTGTCTTTTGGACAAAAGATGTCCTGGCTAGAGGCTCTAGTGAGGATCTGAAGAAGAGGAAATGAAGAAAAGGAGTGTGGGAAGGACTCACATAGACACTGATTTTGGCAAAAAAAAAGGATGAACCCAGGATTTTGTATCAGGAAACTTGGATTCTAGGCTGGGTTATGCTCTAAACGGTTTGTTCCCTTAAGAAACTACTTTCCGTTCCGGATTGCATATGCTGCTGTTGCTATTTAATCACTAAGTTGTGTCCAACTCTTTGCAGCCCCATGGACTGTAGCCTGCCAGGCTCTTCTGACCAGAGAATTCTCCAGGCAAGAATGCCGGGAGTGAGTTCCCATTTCCTTCTCCAGGGTATCTTCCCAACCCAGGGATCGAACCTGGGTCTCCTGCTTGGCTGATGGATTCTTTACCATTGAGCCACCTGAGAGGCCCCGGATCTCATATGCCATAATGGAAAATGATGGGTTTGATCTAGGTCAGGGTAGGAAATGCATTTCATCTCACTGGAAAATAGGAATGTACCAATAGTGTCTGTTCACAAGCCGTGCTGAGAATTTGAGGTCAAGTAATTGCCTGGTAGTATCCACCTTGGACATCCCATAGGGAAACTGCTGCCCACCTACCCTGTATCTCTTCAGTGTCTTTCCGGTATTCACAGTTTGGGATTCTTGGGCTCAAATCTTAAACTAGATCCTTGTGGAACAGAAAACCTACCTCGCAGTCCCAGAAGCGGTGGAACAGAGCATTGTGTGTGTCTCTGGACAGTGTCTCCGGGACACTTGGCAGTATTGTTTCCACTTGGGAAACCTGCTATCTTGGTGGCCACAGCAGATGGGTGTCAAATTGGTAGGTGTCGCCTGGCCTGTGCCCGGGAAAAGCTGATTATTGGGCTGGGCTGGAGATGTGGCTTGTATTCTGAGCTTAGGAAGACTATGTCGCAGCAGAGTCCGGTGGCCAGCTTCAGAAGGACTGTGAGCCCGGACGGTCTACCAGCGCATCCTGTCTGGCTGCGTCGGGTGGAGGTTGCGTTGCTCAGGTTTTTCTTGGCATGCAGCAGGCATGTCTTGTTTCTGGTCTGAAATGCCTTCGAGCCGTGAAAAACACATACCATAAAGTGACAGTAATTGTCCTCCAAGAGGAGCTAACATTTGTGGCTTGCCTGCTCACCACCAGGACTCAGCCAGGTTCTGATACTCCATCTCTGTCAGTCTTTACAGTAACCACTGAGATAGTTATTATCATTACTCTTGCTGTTGTTATTAATATTATTATAAGATAACTAATTAGCCAAAGATCCATAGCAACCAAATGGGATGATCTGGTATTTCCTAATACCGTGTGATCCAGTTCCCTGCTCCATAAGGCTTCCTAGTGACAACAACTCCCAGACCCATGAACTGTGGTTAAGGGGTTCTGATTTACAGTGTGGTCGTACCCCTGGGAAATAGCATAGTCTAGTGGCCAAAACTGCAGCCTCAGGGCTTGGGCTGTGTGTGTGTGTGTGTGTGTGTGTGTGTGTGTGTGTGTGTTAGTCGCTCAGTTGTGTTCGACTCTTTGTGATGCGATGGCCTGTAGCTTCTGGGCTCCTCTGCCCATGTAGTCCTCCCTGCAAGAACACTGGAGTGGTTGTCTTGCCCTCCTCCAAGGGATCTTCCTGACCCAGGGATTGAACCTGGGTCTTCTGCAGTGCAGGCAGAGTCTTTACATCTGACTCACCAGGGAAGCCCTCAGGAGTTGGGCTGTTCTGATCCCAACCTTGTCTCTGCGATTTAGTAATAAATGCCTTTGAGCCTCGGTTATACCATCCTGTAAAATGGAGCTGTTAATACTAATAATGCCTATGAATAATCTGAGCTGTTGTGAGTTTTTAGTGAGAGTTCTTACAGCCCACTTATTATAATATCTTGCTTCACTGTGAGCCCAGTGCTGGCTACTTTTCTGATTATTGTCAGTATTGATCAGCCACGTGACCCAGGATCACTGCATGAATAAGAGGGAAGTGACAATTATGTGCAGTGAGTAACCAGGCAGCAGCCACACGGCTAGAAGCTGTACTTTCTGGCAGAAATGCACATCCAGGGCCTCAGGCAGGTGTATTCAAAACGTAGTCTGAGAATTGTAGTTCTGTGCACTTTGTAAAGGATTACAAAACCTCTGGAGGCCTGCACAGCACAAAGTGTTCTGTATAATGGTTTAGATTTTTAGTGACTGTTTGCGCTCAAAGATACACACACGGAACTGAGAAACACCAGAGCGATTGCCGAGTTTCCAGGCATCTGTGGTTCCTCCTCTCTTTCCAGGCTGGGGATGGTCAACTACTGATCCAAGAGCTTTGAGCTTTGTTTTGCAGTTCTTTGAGGTTCTGTTGCTCCTTTCTGAGGTCTGGACTTAAATATGTGGCGGGAGTGCAGAAGAAGATCTAAAAGGTCTCTGAACTTTTAGAAATTTCAAGACCAAAAAGAGACAGACCGAGCAAGGGAATTCCAACCCGTTTTCAGGGCCCAGTCACTCTCTGTCACCATCTCTCTGAAGCAGGGAGAGGCCCCTTGCCCTCTCCACGGGGTTTCTGCTTTCTCCCCTGAGTCCTCTTTGAAGGTGACTTTGCATTTTCCAACAAGGTGAGTCTGTGTGGTGCTGGCTTGTGCTCATGTTCCAAGGGCAGCCTTTCTTGGAGAACAAGGGCGTTCTGTGTTCTTGGTGTGCCTCCCTCGTCGGCCAGGGCCGCCTGGCCGGCACGTGT
This sequence comes from Madoqua kirkii, assembly GCA_006408675.1. Taxonomy (NCBI): domain Eukaryota; kingdom Metazoa; phylum Chordata; class Mammalia; order Artiodactyla; family Bovidae; genus Madoqua; species Madoqua kirkii. Next base: position 14,887 of record SJYC01035619.1, read on the forward strand.
CCCGCCTTCATCTCTGGAGCCCCTGCTGTGTAAGATAAGCGCGCCGTGGAATCCCACAGAAAGCTCCGTTGTGTGAGCACCCTGATGGCTGTGGCCAGGCCTTGAGAAAGAATTGAGGAGGGGTCACACGCCCCTGGGGGGAATGCTGAAGGGAGGGAGTGGTGCCTGGGTTTCTAGGGCAAGAAGGATACCTTCACCATTTACATGGGGAGAGAAGAAGGGGCAGAAAGCACCCTGCACCTCACTGAAGACTGAGTGTATGGTGCTGGTTTTAGTTACTAACTCATGTCTGACTCTTTATGACCCCATGGACTGTTGCCTGCCTACGGGAAGCCAGCGTGAGGAACTCCGCCCATGGCAAAGGTCATGAGGAAGGAGGCTTCGGCATACGCAAAGGCAGGATCAAGCCTCAGGAGACCCCCTGTTCCCGAGCATCTACCCCCAAAACCAGAGTGCCTACTTTACTGTTTTATGCCCTCACCTTTTCCTCTGCAGCACCTGCCAGGCTCCTCTGTCCATGGAATTCTCTAGGCAAGAATACTGGAGTGGGTTGCCATGCCCTCTTCCAGGGAATCTTCCCAACCCAGGGATCAAACCCAAGTCTCCTGCGTTGCAGGCAGGTTCTTTACCACTGAGCCACCAGGGAAGCCCAGACGGAATATATGTATCCCTCTAAAAATTCATATGTTGAAATTCTAACACCCTGTGGGATAGCGTTAGGAGTTGGAGTCTTTGGGAAGTGATTAGGTCATGAGGGAGGAGCCCCCGTGAATGAGATTGCTGCTGCTGCTAAGTCGCTTCAGTTGTGTCCGACTCTGAGCAGCCCCATAGATGGCAGCCCACCAGGCTCCACCGTCCCTGGGATTCTCCAGGCGAGAACACTGGAGTGGGTTGCCATTTCCTTCTCCACGTGAATGAGATTAGTGCCCTTATAAAAGAGACCCTGAAAAACTCCCTTGAATCTTCTGCCATGTGTGGTCACAGCAAAAAGACAGCTATCTATGAATCCGGAAGCTCTTTCCAGACACCAAGTCTGCCAACACCTTGACCTTGGACTCATAGACTCCAGAACTATGAGAAATAAATTTCTGCTGTTTATAACCCACTCAGTCTGTGCTATTCTCTTAGAGTATCCAGGAGAGGCTGGGACACACCCATCATGAAATTTCTTGGAGGCACAACGCCTGAGCACCAGAGTCCCAAGTGTGCGTCAGACACTTGTGGCTAGCTGGTGTCAGAGGTTGGAGTCCTAAGTGAGATTTTTGGTTTTTCACTGGCTGTCCTCACCTCAGATGCCTTTAGTCTTGTACTATTCGGAATATAATACAAGGGTTCTCAGGCTTCAGTCTGCCTAACTTGCCCAAGAATGTCTAATAAAAATGCAGATTCTTTGGATCCTTGCCCAAAGAGCCTGATTCAGTAAGTTCACACTATTGCAAACAGCAGGATATTAGTTTAAGGACCAGTCTCTGGCAGTGTACAAACCTGAGCACCAGACCTGGCCCCATCCCTTATCACATCTATGTTCTCGAACAAATTGTCCTGCTGGAACATCAGTTATTGGATCTGTAAAATGGGCAGTTTGAGACTTCTCTTGGCAGGGTTACAAGGAGTTCACGTGCTTGACACAAGTCAGCTTTCAAAATGAAGTAGGTAACTTTACCCATTTCACTGCTGTCCACTTAGGTACAATATGCTTCTCCGATGGCTCAGTGGGAAAGAATCCATCTGCAAGGCAAGAGATAGCAGGAGACCTGGCTTTGATCCCTGGATTGGGAAGATCCTCTGGAGGAAGAAATGGCAAGCCATTTCAGTATTCTTACCTGAAAAACCCCAAGGACACAGGAGCCTGGCAGGCTACAGTCCCTGGGGTCACAAGATTCAGATAAGACTGTGCAGCTAGCATGCAGGCACCCAGTTATGTACAATAATTCTCAGTCCAGAAGAATTATGATGGAGTAGGGTAGGGGGTGGAGGGTTACATCTTAGCCTTCATAAGCCTGGAAGAAGAAAACAAAGGGACGATTATCCTTGAGTTTCTAGCCAGAGACCAAACATTTAAAATATCTGGTTTTAGTTAATGTTCACAACAGCCTCTGATCAGTGCTATCCTGTTTTCAAGACAGGAGGTGACTGTGCATCAGAGTTGGTGTGAGACGGTCCAGGTTCACACCTGTTAAGCTGGTGTGATTGTTATCAGTGCTCGTTTTTTCCTTACAGAGTTTGCCAGACAATACAGTCTATGCTTACTGTCTCGCAGTAGCTCTGTAGAATATAGGCCCTCCTGTTAACATCATGTAAATGAGAAAGTAAAGCTCACAGATGCTATGAGGTTTGGCTGAGGTCACTAGTCTAGGTGGTTGTTGTCTGCTGACTCGCCAACCCCAGTTCTTGGGAGCAAAGCCTTTAAAGAAGTGATTCAGTTAAAATGTGGCTTTTAGAAGGGATTTCTAATCCAGTCTGAGGGTTTTGCAGATGGCTCAGGGGTAGAGAATCTACCTGCCAATGCCAGAGATGTGTGTCCGATCCCTGGGCCAGGAAGAGTCCCTAGAGAAGGAAATGGCAACCCACTCCAATATTCTTGCCTGGAAAATCTCATGGACACAGGAGCCTGGTGGGCTACAGTTCGTGGGGTCACAAAAAGAGTTGGACACGACGGAGTGACTTAAACAAAAACAACAGTCCAGTCTGATTGGTTTCTTTATAAGAAGAGGAACTTTGGGCACACAGAGATACCCAGAGGCTCCTGTATGGAGTAAAAAGACGATGTGAGTTCACAGTGAGAAGGCAGCCGTCTGCAAGGTAAGCAGAGAGGCCTCCGAAGAAAAGAACCCTGCTGGTACCTTGACCTTGGACTTCTAGCTCCCAGAATCGTGAGAAAATGAGTTTCTCTTGTGTACGCCACTCAGCCTGTGGTACTTTGTATGGTGGCCTGAGCAAGACTAGAACTGGGCTTGTGCATGATCTGAACCCAGGGCTAACCCCAAACCTGTGTTCTTCTCCCACAAATGATCCTTCTTTACCCTGTGCTCAGCCTGCAGTGCAGGTGACCACATCCAGTTAGGCCTCTGGCCTGGCATCCACGCTCAGCTTCCACTGGGTGCTCTCGCCAGCAGGCAGCGGTGCTGAGTTTTTGATCCATGAAGAGCTCCTTGCATTTTCCGAGGCGCCTGGTGTTGAACAGTGATGAGTTTAGATCCAGTGTCTGGATGGTGGAAGCTCCCTCCTACAGCGAATCAGAGGGCTCCCTAGGAGAGTGCCAGCCAGCCTTCTGCAGCGTCGTCCTGGGTGTGTCTGTGCTGAGTCTTACTAGGGACCCATTGTCTATCTGCTGACTTGATGGGCCTCGGGGGGGAACTGACTCAGGAAGCCTGAGTCACAGGTTTGTCACCTATATCCCCAAGTCTTTGCTTAATGCCTAAGAACAAGCACTATCTTATGATGTCTCATATCATATAACACATAGATGTGATGTCTTATCAAAGACAGCGAGGAAAATGCCCCTTCTAACCACTGAGACTTACCCAGGGCTCAGCATAACCAGGAAAACCAGAAACGTTTGATGCAAGCCTGGAATGAAAATGAACAAATTCCTCCTCTTCTCTCTGCATTCTTTATGAAAGCTTAATTGCTTGTTAAAATTAGGCCCGTGGCCCTGATGGGCTCGAAGTATCTGAGCCTGGTTTCCCTGGTCTTACAAGCAAGATTCTTGAGGTGCAAACAAGTTTCATTTCTCCAGGACCTGTAATCAGGCTACCATTTAAACAGTTAGCTTTGGGATAGAAGGGAGCACAGGGTCCCTTTAAACTCAGTTCTGTCTCCCTCATGGTGCCCGCCAGGCAGCGTGCTGGCTGCTGAGTTGGAGCATAGTAAACGTGTGTGAACGAGTTTGGCTAACTCTGTGTGGTTCATGCTGTGGCACAGGGACTGCATTTTATTTTTAGTCTTGACGTGTGTGCTAATTTCTATCAACCGTGTCCACTACCTTTTTAAAAAATACAGATGCTCAAAAAGGATGCCAGTAGTTAAGGTGGTATTTAACCTTTTACTTCGTATATTCTTCCTTTTGATAAACGTTATCTAGGTTGCAGGATTACTTTGTCTAAGGTAGGACTGTATTGCCTGATAGAGTGACTCTAAAATAACACAGGTTTCTTGAATACAGGGTGTTGGGGTTGAATTCAGGCTTGAAAAATATCTGTGTAAACTTGGACAAGTTATTCAATCTCTGTGGCCATCAATTTCCCCATCTGTATAAAAGGAATAATAGTAGTGCCTACCATAAAGTTGTTACAAGGATAAATGGAATGATGTATGTATAGAGGTTAAGCCACTGCCTAAAAGTATGAAGTTAACAAATTATTAGCCATTACTTAACAAGTAACTCAGGTTACTACTAGTATTCATGACTATTCTGAATCTTGGCCAAATAATATGCGCATGGAATAAAGTTTAGAATAAACCAAAAGGATGAGAAATGTCTGTATCTCAGAGCAAGGAGGTTCTGAGTGATGATCCCGTTTAATGTTGCTGTGCAGCTGAAAGTGTTAGTCGTTTAGTCATGTCTGACTCTTTGTGACCGCTTGGAGTGTAGCCGCCAGGCTCCTCTGTCCATGTAATTCTCCAGGTAAGAATACTGGAGTGGGTAGCCACTCCCTTCTCCAGGGGATCTTCCTGACCCAGGGATCAAACCTGGGTCTCCTGCATTGCAAGTGGATTCTTTACCATCTGAGCTACCAGGGAAGCCTCCATATGTTGTAATGGCACCTAAACAAATTCAGAAGAACTGGAATATTTAGTGAGGAGGGCTGAAGGCTGACTCAGAGGTAGTACCGGATACTGATGGTGAGTGTTTCTTTGCTTGGTGTCAGGTACATCTCGAATGGAGCCTGGTACATAGTAGGGTCTCAGTAAATGATAGCTATTAGCTGTAGTTATTGCAGGTCCCTGGGATGTATTTGCAGACTTAGGGAGAATATGTATTTTTTCGTTTTCAAGGCTGGACTGTTTATACATTTTAGTTCTATCAAGGTCTACCTTGGAGAGTATATTCACCCCAACGGTGCTGTGTAACAAGTCAACCTGAAACTCAGTGGCTTGAGACAACAGGCACATATTCTGTCTGTGAGTGAAGGTTGGCTCGGGGTTGGCTAATCGAGGCTGGACTTAGCTTCAAGCTGCAGATTGGATCGGGTCTGCCCCGAGTGCCTCTCATCTCCCTGAGACCAGCAGGCTACCTGCGGTGCATTCTCCTGTGCTGACTGGCAAAAGCACAAGAGGCCATACTCAATCAGGCACATACATTTCAAGCTTCCATGATGTCTTAACTGCTAATGGGCAAGCCCAGGTTCAGGGAGGAGGAAGCTTGCTCTGCAAAGAAATGCACCATCATGGGACCAGAGGGTGTGGATTGAGGGAGTGGTGAAAATGAGGGCCACTAATTCTGTCTACCCAGTTCCCCACTTGGCTTCCCCACTTTAGTCATTGCAGTAGATGATATGAAAGGGCTTTTCCTTGCTTTAGGTGGTTCCCTGGTTCTTGGTCCCCACATTAAGATTCTAAAAGCTCTCCACTGTAGCAACCGAGCACGTTGCGAATTCCCTGTCGGTCTCCGAGAGCCTTTCCTCTGACAGACAGGAATTTACTCTACTGTAAACCAAAGAGTCCCAGTTTAGACAGACGCGATGGATTAGGCAGACAGCATCATTGACCCGGTTCCACTTCGTTAGCCTTTCCAATTAAGGAGGATGTTACTGAAAGTGAGACCTCAGAGATACCGTCATACCTTGAATCCTCTGGTCTGCACCTCTGTAGGGAGAGTCTTATATTTCAAATGTGCACAGAGGGAGGGGAGCTTGAGTTTGTTGGCCAGTGAATCTTAAGTGTTAATGACATGGCCGTTTGTGAGTTACTTTGTCTGTCCTCTTGGCTAAGTAATTAACATGCTAAATAGATAGATTTTTGCTTTTGTTTTTCTAGAAGCTTTTTAATGAATATTAATCCTCTGACCCCACACCCAGAGGATCTCTGATCATGGAATACCAGATAGTTGGTGCAGCATCGTACCCACGGATCAGGCTCTGGGTTTTGTCAACACGGGTGTCAGAGGTTTCCTGTGGCTTCCCGGGAAGGTCTTTTCCAGTGAAGTTGTTCATAGGGTTCAAGATGGCATTCTCCCCTCTCCCCCGCCTCCCCCGTGGGATTCTGAGCAGTGAAGCGTAAGCCCCAAACAACAGCCAAATGCGCTGTGAAGTACAGCTTAATTAATCTGGGCATGCACCCAACACCCCATCCAGTGCTTTGCAAGGACCTGGCCTTAAAAAATGAAGCTAATGTCTGAGAAGCAGCTTCTTATTTTCCAGTCAAAATCTGGATGCTGGGATCAGAATAAAGAGAGGGACAGACAGACACACAGAGACTGACTTGAGCTGAAGCACGGACTTGCGTGCTGTCTCTCACTAAACAGCGTGGATCTGACCCATGCTGCTTAACATGGACCAGGGCCACGGCCTTGCCTCCTGGGCTAGAATGGGCCCTGTGCAGTGTACTTGGCCTGACCCTGGGAGCCTGGGACCACAAGGTTCACTCTCTCTGCAGAGAAGTGATACCGGAGTGGGCTGGGGGGCTCCATGAAGGATGCTAAAATAATGAGCCTCACTTGAGTAAAGAGTGATTCAGCGAAGGTTCTCCCCCATTGCAGTGGCTACCTCTTTCCCCTTGAGAAGGAACTGGTAAGGGTTTGAAGATAGAGGGCTGCAGTATTTCCTATAAGACTTCTTCAAGGTTGTTGTTTTAATATTCATTTGTGTGGCTGTGTTGGGTCTTAGTTGGGGCATGTGGGAAATTCCTTGCATCATGCAGGCTCTTTAGCACATGGAGTCTCTAGCGTTGATCTTGGTTCCCCCAGCAGGGATCGAACCCTCGTCCCCCTGCCTTGCAAGGTGGATTCTTAACCGCTGGACCATCAGGGAAGTCTTCCTCCAAGTTTCTTTGTGGGCCAAGGCTGCAGTGTGGGGAGAGGGGGAAAAACGCCCCCCAGCATCTTCTTGGGGATGAGGAATGTTCAGGGCCAGGGTGGA
>SJYC01035620.1:0-63278 GCA_006408675.1 Madoqua kirkii
GCCTGGAAGAAGAAAACAAAGGGACGATTATCCTTGAGTTTCTAGCCAGAGACCAAACATTTAAAATATCTGGTTTTAGTTAATGTTCACAACAGCCTCTGATCAGTGCTATCCTGTTTTCAAGACAGGAGGTGACTGTGCATCAGAGTTGGTGTGAGACGGTCCAGGTTCACACCTGTTAAGCTGGTGTGATTGTTATCAGTGCTCGTTTTTTCCTTACAGAGTTTGCCAGACAATACAGTCTATGCTTACTGTCTCGCAGTAGCTCTGTAGAATATAGGCCCTCCTGTTAACATCATGTAAATGAGAAAGTAAAGCTCACAGATGCTATGAGGTTTGGCTGAGGTCACTAGTCTAGGTGGTTGTTGTCTGCTGACTCGCCAACCCCAGTTCTTGGGAGCAAAGCCTTTAAAGAAGTGATTCAGTTAAAATGTGGCTTTTAGAAGGGATTTCTAATCCAGTCTGAGGGTTTTGCAGATGGCTCAGGGGTAGAGAATCTACCTGCCAATGCCAGAGATGTGTGTCCGATCCCTGGGCCAGGAAGAGTCCCTAGAGAAGGAAATGGCAACCCACTCCAATATTCTTGCCTGGAAAATCTCATGGACACAGGAGCCTGGTGGGCTACAGTTCGTGGGGTCACAAAAAGAGTTGGACACGACGGAGTGACTTAAACAAAAACAACAGTCCAGTCTGATTGGTTTCTTTATAAGAAGAGGAACTTTGGGCACACAGAGATACCCAGAGGCTCCTGTATGGAGTAAAAAGACGATGTGAGTTCACAGTGAGAAGGCAGCCGTCTGCAAGGTAAGCAGAGAGGCCTCCGAAGAAAAGAACCCTGCTGGTACCTTGACCTTGGACTTCTAGCTCCCAGAATCGTGAGAAAATGAGTTTCTCTTGTGTACGCCACTCAGCCTGTGGTACTTTGTTATGGTGGCCTGAGCAAGACTAGAACTGGGCTTGTGCATGATCTGAACCCAGGGCTAACCCCAAACCTGTGTTCTTCTCCCACAAATGATCCTTCTTTACCCTGTGCTCAGCCTGCAGTGCAGGTGACCACATCCAGTTAGGCCTCTGGCCTGGCATCCACGCTCAGCTTCCACTGGGTGCTCTCGCCAGCAGGCAGCGGTGCTGAGTTTTTGATCCATGAAGAGCTCCTTGCATTTTCCGAGGCGCCTGGTGTTGAACAGTGATAAGTTTAGATCCAGTGTCTGGATGGTGGAAGCTCCCTCCTACAGCGAATCAGAGGGCTCCCTAGGAGAGTGCCAGCCAGCCTTCTGCAGCGTCGTCCTGGGTGTGTCTGTGCTGAGTCTTACTAGGGACCCATTGTCTATCTGCTGACTTGATGGGCCTCGGGGGGGGAACTGACTCAGGAAGCCTGAGTCACAGGTTTGTCACCTATATCCCCAAGTCTTTGCTTAATGCCTAAGAACAAGCACTATCTTATGATGTCTCATATCATATAACACATAGATGTGATGTCTTATCAAAGACAGCGAGGAAAATGCCCCTTCTAACCACTGAGACTTACCCAGGGCTCAGCATAACCAGGAAAACCAGAAACGTTTGATGCAAGCCTGGAATGAAAATGAACAAATTCCTCCTCTTCTCTCTGCATTCTTTATGAAAGCTTAATTGCTTGTTAAAATTAGGCCCGTAGCCCTGATGGGCTCAGAAGTATCTGAGCCTGGTTTCCCTGGTCTTACAAGCAAGATTCTTGAGGTGCAAACAAGTTTCATTTCTCCAGGACCTGTAATCAGGCTACCATTTAAACAGTTAGCTTTGGGATAGAAGGGAGCACAGGGTCCCTTTAAACTCAGTTCTGTCTCCCTCATGGTGCCCGCCAGGCAGCGTGCTGGCTGCTGAGTTGGAGCATAGTAAACGTGTGTGAACGAGTTTGGCTAACTCTGTGTGGTTCATGCTGTGGCACAGGGACTGCATTTTATTTTTAGTCTTGACGTGTGTGCTAATTTCTATCAACCGTGTCCACTACCTTTTTAAAAAATACAGATGCTCAAAAAGGATGCCAGTAGTTAAGGTGGTATTTAACCTTTTACTTCGTATATTCTTCCTTTTGATAAACGTTATCTAGGTTGCAGGATTACTTTGTCTAAGGTAGGACTGTATTGCCTGATAGAGTGACTCTAAAATAACACAGGTTTCTTGAATACAGGGTGTTGGGGTTGAATTCAGGCTTGAAAAATATCTGTGTAAACTTGGACAAGTTATTCAATCTCTGTGGCCATCAATTTCCCCATCTGTATAAAAGGAATAATAGTAGTGCCTACCATAAAGTTGTTACAAGGATAAATGGAATGATGTATGTATAGAGGTTAAGCCACTGCCTAAAAGTATGAAGTTAACAAATTATTAGCCATTACTTAACAAGTAACTCAGGTTACTACTAGTATTCATGACTATTCTGAATCTTGGCCAAATAATATGCGCATGGAATAAAGTTTAGAATAAACCAAAAGGATGAGAAATGTCTGTATCTCAGAGCAAGGAGGTTCTGAGTGATGATCCCGTTTAATGTTGCTGTGCAGCTGAAAGTGTTAGTCGTTTAGTCATGTCTGACTCTTTGTGACCGCTTGGAGTGTAGCCGCCAGGCTCCTCTGTCCATGTAATTCTCCAGGTAAGAATACTGGAGTGGGTAGCCACTCCCTTCTCCAGGGGATCTTCCTGACCCAGGGATCAAACCTGGGTCTCCTGCATTGCAAGTGGATTCTTTACCATCTGAGCTACCAGGGAAGCCTCCATATGTTGTAATGGCACCTAAACAAATTCAGAAGAACTGGAATATTTAGTGAGGAGGGCTGAAGGCTGACTCAGAGGTAGTACCGGATACTGATGGTGAGTGTTTCTTTGCTTGGTGTCAGGTACATCTCGAATGGAGCCTGGTACATAGTAGGGTCTCAGTAAATGATAGCTATTAGCTGTAGTTATTGCAGGTCCCTGGGATGTATTTGCAGACTTAGGGAGAATATGTATTTTTTCGTTTTCAAGGCTGGACTGTTTATACATTTTAGTTCTATCAAGGTCTACCTTGGAGAGTATATTCACCCCAACGGTGCTGTGTAACAAGTCAACCTGAAACTCAGTGGCTTGAGACAACAGGCACATATTCTGTCTGTGAGTGAAGGTTGGCTCGGGGTTGGCTAATCGAGGCTGGACTTAGCTTCAAGCTGCAGATTGGATCGGGTCTGCCCCGAGTGCCTCTCATCTCCCTGAGACCAGCAGGCTACCTGCGGTGCATTCTCCTGTGCTGACTGGCAAAAGCACAAGAGGCCATACTCAATCAGGCACATACATTTCAAGCTTCCATGATTCTTAACTGCTAATGGGCAAGCCCAGGTTCAGGGAGGAGGAAGCTTGCTCTGCAAAGAAATGCACCATCATGGGACCAGAGGGTGTGGATTGAGGGAGTGGTGAAAATGAGGGCCACTAATTCTGTCTACCCAGTTCCCCACTTGGCTTCCCCACTTTAGTCATTGCAGTAGATGATATGAAAGGGCTTTTCCTTGCTTTAGGTGGTTCCCTGGTTCTTGGTCCCCACATTAAGATTCTAAAAGCTCTCCACTGTAGCAACCGAGCACGTTGCGAATTCCCTGTCGGTCTCCGAGAGCCTTTCCTCTGACAGACAGGAATTTACTCTACTGTAAACCAAAGAGTCCCAGTTTAGACAGACGCGATGGATTAGGCAGACAGCATCATTGACCCGGTTCCACTTCGTTAGCCTTTCCAATTAAGGAGGATGTTACTGAAAGTGAGACCTCAGAGATACCGTCATACCTTGAATCCTCTGGTCTGCACCTCTGTAGGGAGAGTCTTATATTTCAAATGTGCACAGAGGGAGGGGAGCTTGAGTTTGTTGGCCAGTGAATCTTAAGTGTTAATGACATGGCCGTTTGTGAGTTACTTTGTCTGTCCTCTTGGCTAAGTAATTAACATGCTAAATAGATAGATTTTTGCTTTTGTTTTTCTAGAAGCTTTTTAATGAATATTAATCCTCTGACCCCACACCCAGAGGATCTCTGATCATGGAATACCAGATAGTTGGTGCAGCATCGTACCCACGGATCAGGCTCTGGGTTTTGTCAACACGGGTGTCAGAGGTTTCCTGTGGCTTCCCGGGAAGGTCTTTTCCAGTGAAGTTGTTCATAGGGTTCAAGATGGCATTCTCCCCTCTCCCCCGCCTCCCCCGTGGGATTCTGAGCAGTGAAGCGTAAGCCCCAAACAACAGCCAAATGCGCTGTGAAGTACAGCTTAATTAATCTGGGCATGCACCCAACACCCCATCCAGTGCTTTGCAAGGACCTGGCCTTAAAAAATGAAGCTAATGTCTGAGAACAGCTTCTTATTTTCCAGTCAAAATCTGGATGCTGGGATCAGAATAAAGAGAGGGACAGACAGACACACAGAGACTGACTTGAGCTGAAGCACGGACTTGCGTGCTGTCTCTCACTAAACAGCGTGGATCTGACCCATGCTGCTTAACATGGACCAGGGCCACGGCCTTGCCTCCTGGGCTAGAATGGGCCCTGTGCAGTGTACTTGGCCTGACCCTGGGAGCCTGGGACCACAAGGTTCACTCTCTCTGCAGAGAAGTGATACCGGAGTGGGCTGGGGGGCTCCATGAAGGATGCTAAAATAATGAGCCTCACTTGAGTAAAGAGTGATTCAGCGAAGGTTCTCCCCCATTGCAGTGGCTACCTCTTTCCCCTTGAGAAGGAACTGGTAAGGGTTTGAAGATAGAGGGCTGCAGTATTTCCTATAAGACTTCTTCAAGGTTGTTGTTTTAATATTCATTTGTGTGGCTGTGTTGGGTCTTAGTTGGGGCATGTGGGAAATTCCTTGCATCATGCAGGCTCTTTAGCACATGGAGTCTCTAGCGTTGATCTTGGTTCCCCCAGCAGGGATCGAACCCTCGTCCCCCTGCCTTGCAAGGTGGATTCTTAACCGCTGGACCATCAGGGAAGTCTTCCTCCAAGTTTCTTTGTGGGCCAAGGCTGCAGTGTGGGGAGAGGGGGAAAAACGCCCCCCAGCATCTTCTTGGGGATGAGGAATGTTCAGGGCCAGGGTGGAATATGAAAATGAGGGTGAAATGTCCTCTTGGCATCAACCTCTGAGCTGCACCATTGAAGAGACACTGGGAATCAGAACTGGAATTGGGAGAGAAGAGTCCCTTGTCTTGAAGGAAAGATCAGAACAGACCAGAGAGGAAAGCGTTCCTGGGGTCAGGCGTCTGACGCTCATCAGAACTAGGCATCATTATCAAGATGCCACGGAGAAGCAGCGATCGAGTGGGTGACAGTTACTTAGGATGGTGCGGGGTTTAGATGTTCCAGTCTCTCTACACTTTTTTTTTTTTTTTAATTATAGAAAGAACACTTAACATGAGGTCTGTCCTCTGACGGAAATTTTCAGTGTACAGTGCCGTGTTGCTAACCCTAGGCTCTGTCATACAGCAGATCTCTGGAGCTTATTTGGCTAGTGGGACTGAAACTTCATACCCAATACATAGCATCTCCCCACTTTTCCGTTCCTTCCAGCCCCTGCCAACCACCCTTCTACTCTCTGCCTCTCTGAGAGTTTATTTTAGTTGCCTCATAAAAGTGGAATTATGAGGTCTGTACCCCCATGATCCTGGAAGCCGAATTCTTAATAGCCAAAACATGGAAACAACCGATATGTCCATTGACCGGTGAATGAAGAAAATATGATATACATGCACTGCCTGTCTGCTCCATCACTCAGTCGTGTCCCCATGGACTGTGGCCCGCCAGGCTCCTCTGTCCATGGGATTCTCCAGGCAAGAATACTGGAATGGGTTGCCATTTCCCCCTCCAGGGGATCTTCCAACCCAGGGATGGATCAAACCTAAGTCTCCTGCGGCTCCTGCAACGGCAGGCAGATTCTTTACCACTGAGTCACCTGGGAAGCCCCATATATATACACAGTGGAATATTATTCAGCCTTCAAACAAGAAGGAAATCCTGCCATTTGGAACAACACAGGTGAACCTCGAGGACGTTGTGCTAAGAAAAATAAGCCCATCACAGAAAGACAAATAAGGCATGCTTTCTACATTTCCTTCTTGTTCACAGCAGAGGCCAGGGGGCTGGGGCGAATTTGCCTGCTTTCTGGAAGCCTGTGTTGGAAAATCTGCTTAGATAAAGCAAAGCTTCCAACTGAGTTTGCCCTTCGGGGCTCTAAAATCATGCCCATTCTCAGTCCGAGGCAGCTTGAGGTTACTTTCCCAGAATCATGAATCCAAGATGATTAAGTGCAGGGCCAGCATAGTCCAGACAAAAATAGCCTTTATGTGCTGCGCTTCCTGTTTTCTTTGGAATCCACTTGCTGAAAACCGATACCTCGTCTCCAGGCCTCCCTTCCTCCTCTGTACCCACCCTGCCCCCACCCCGGAGTTCACGTTTAATGACCCGAGAGAATTTACCACCGAGATTTCCAGTCAATTGGCTTTTGTCGCAAGGGAATGAATGGGACTTTCTCTGGCCTTCTCTCTCCTGAAAGGAATCTTCCCCAGCCCATTGGAATGTGCCACACAGACCCAGAATTAAGCTCGTCTTGTCCCTCTGTCTCATTCCTTCCCTCATTCATTCCCAGATCAGACACAAAGTGAGGGCCTTGCCCCTCATCGGGACTTAATATTCTTTCAGGTTTATTTCTAATCCTTGTGCGGACCCATCTTCTCCTTCCCGTCGATGCTTTGAACACACTTTGAGAGGCTCTGCAAGGGGTCTTTGTTTGTTCTTCCTTTACACTTGCACTTCATCTTCTTGCGTGATCTCCTGCGGGTGTCCCTGCAACCTCCTAGTGAAAGGTTTTATCCTCCTTCCTCATGTGGGTGTGGGAGGAGGTGGAGAAGGTCGCATGGAATGGGGGCGACCGAATGGGGCCACCGTCCCTGTGCGGTTGTTTGAGCATTGCAGAGGTACAGCTTTGTTTTAAAGTGGTGCCGGGATAGTAGGTTACATTTCCCCACCCCTCACAGGCATTTTCTCCTTTTTCCCCATAGGACCCACAGCCAAGCCCAGTGATCACCCTGGAGACCCAGGTGAGTACCTCCTCATAGTCTCTGTCACCTTCTCTGTCCTGATGCTCTGGAACCACCTCTCCAGGGAGTGTTCATCAACATCCTCTTGGCTCTAGGACTCAGAAAAACGGGACAGACACATAACGGCTGTCTCACTGTCCTGTTCAGATGCTGTGTGTGAACCCAGGTTCTGAAAGCTCCATGGGAAGAATCAGACCTGTTTGTCTGAGTTTTCCTCCACCCAGTGGTCACCAAGAGGTGAGCTCAGAGAGCAGAGGCAGGGAGGAATCATGCAGGGAGGGGTGGCTGCTCGGTCTCGCGGCAGGTTTGGAGAGCTCTCTCCCTTGGGCAGTTAGTTGTACACTTGTGTCTGCTTGTGCATCGGGCATTCTGAGGCATCTGAATCACAGTGGCCTTCCTGTGTGAGGTGGGTGACCAGTGGCCCTTGAGAGGAGGGCCCTTCCTGTCTTCTTCTGCTTTCCTGGGCAGCTGTGAGTCCAGCAGACTCAGGTGGAGCCCTGGAGCCGTGTCTTCTGGCCCTGAGGGGCCCTGACCCACTCAACCTCCGTCTCCCCATCTGGAATGTAGTTGCCACAGGAAGAGTCCTGCAGGGCTGTGATGAAGATGGCAGGGCAGGCTGTCTGTAAAGTCATCAGTACATGCTAAGGGCTTGTGAGTGTTAGCTTTTTAACCAGTGGAGTGCTTCCCTTTCTGATGGGACTTACAGAAGGTGTATCTTTGGTTTTTGTTTTTCTTTTAAACTTCTTATCTTGTATTGGGGTATAGCTGATTACCCAAAAATGTGATAGTTTCAGGTGAATAGTGAAGGGACTCAGCCATACAGATCCGTGTATCCATTCTCCCCCAAACTCCCCTCCCATCCAGACAGCCACAGAACATTGAGCAGAGTTCCATGTGCTCTGCAGTAGGTCCCTGTTGGTTATCCATTTTAAATACAGCAGTGTGATATGTCCATCCCAAACTCCCTAACTATCTCTTCCGACTGGCAACCGCAAGTTCGTTTTCTAAGTCTGCGAATCTAAGGAAGTGTATCTTCGGGTTGATCATTTCCTTAGCTCTGTGGGCTGATCAGATACTAAAGAGAGAAGACAGGGTGCATCCCAGCCAGCACCCCCCAGCTAACGGAGTGTGAGACAGGCCAACGCATGTAGCTGGGCTCCTCAAGACTCTTCAGAGACTCCTGCAGCTCCAGGGACCGCCTGCCTCCCTCTCTTCACCCTCATCACGAGCATCTCTGCCCTGTCGTCCCCAGGGAAGTGAGAGGCAAGCTCACTCTACTCCTCATTCCATCACGGAAGGCCAGAAATTGTGAGGAAAGTGGACTCTTGGGCTTCCTTTGGGCTCGTTTGTCCTCTCCCCACCCAAACTCCTGCCAGTCAGGAGGTGATGTGTCTGTCACCTCAGCCACATTTGCCATATGCGAACTGCATATTTTGTTTATCCTACGTCACCTACAATACATTTCCCCTGACATTAACTTGTTTTACTTTCGGAAGTAGACTTACCCTAAACTGATGATTCCCAATTAGGGGTGTCTTTGACCTTCAGAGGATGTTTGGCAATGTCTGAAGACATTTTTTTTTTTAATCTCACCTTGGAGGGGGTTCACTACTGGCATCTAGTGGGTAGCGACCAGCTGCTGCTGCTGCTAAGTCACTTCAGTTGTGTCCGACTCTGTGTGACCCCATAGACAGCAGCCCACCAGACTCCCCCGTCCCTGAGATTCTCCAGGCAAGAACACTGGAGTGGGTTGCCATTTCCTTCTCCAATGCATGAAAGTGGAAAGTGAAAAATGAAAGTGAAGTCGCTCAGCGACCCTATGGACTGCAGCCTTCCAGGCTCCTCCATCCATGGGATTTTCCAGGCAGGAGCGACCAGAGAGGCTGCTAAATATCCTACAAAGCACAAGACACCCCCACAGGAAAAATTATCTTGCCTGAAATATCAGTAGGGCCGAGGTTGAGAAATGCTATCTCAGGGAATAATATTGGTGAAATTACAAGTTTGATGAGCCAGTTATGTTTTTTATTTTTTTGCAAAACTTTTAATATTGAATTAATAAAATTAAAAAGCTCCTTTGGGTGCCCTTTAAACTCATCACAGCATCCTCTCAGATTTATGTGCATTGCGCTTTGAGAAATGTGTCTTTCCCCGATCTACCCCATGGATTATGAGATGCTGGCCCTTCTCTATCAGTCTTTCCCCAGAGAGAAAATTTATGACTCAGAAAACCCCTGGGCACAACTCAGCGACCCTATGGACTGCAGCCTTCCAGGCTCCTCCATCCATGGGATTTTCCAGGCAGGAGCGACCAGAGAGGCTGCTAAATATCCTACAAAGCACAAGACACCCCCACAGGAAAAATTATCTTGCCTGAAATATCAGTAGGGCCGAGGTTGAGAAATGCTATCTCAGGGAATAATATTGGTGAAATTACAAGTTTGATGAGCCAGTTATGTTTTTTATTTTTTTGCAAAACTTTTAATATTGAATTAATAAAATTAAAAAGCTCCTTTGGGTGCCCTTTAAACTCATCACAGCATCCTCTCAGATTTATGTGCATTGCGCTTTGAGAAATGTGTCTTTCCCCGATCTACCCCATGGATTATGAGATGCTGGCCCTTCTCTATCAGTCTTTCCCCAGAGAGAAAATTTATGACTCAGAAAACCCCTGGGCACATAGTCTGCACCCAGAATTCTGGAAGCCAATCTGGAGTGCAGTAGCCTAGATGGTTCTAGATGGTTCTGGATGGTTCTGTCCTTGCCCCAGCTGCATCTTTTACTATGGAAATTGCCCCATTAGTTCTGCAAAACCTCCATGGGCTAGAACAGTCTGCGTGCCCTGGATCTGGCTAGTATGTTGTGCATGACAGTTCTCCCACCTACACAGAGACCTCTCCCACAATTACGTCCATGAGCCCCGGGTACCTGAGCCCTGGTTTGCCAGGTGAGCCAGCTGTGGCACACGGCTGGCTTTGTGCACTGGTGCCATGCTGCTGGGGAAATGACTCAATTTGTCTGCAGACAACAGTGCCTCAGTCTCATCTGGCGCTCGGTCTTTGGGGAGCCATAGGATACTGTTGCCTTTCCCCGAGTTCTGATCTCTGATGTTAGAGAGATGTTGGAACGCAACCAAAGTGTGAATGTGTTCTTTGTGACTGTGGCCCAAGCCCGGGGCCAGCTTTCACTCTGTGCTGGGCCTCAGCCCATCGTGGGACTCACGAGGGCAGACGAGAGGGGCAGAGGAGAGGTTTTCTGGCAGAACGGATGCCCCAAATATCGCCCATATGGCCTGAAAAAGATGGCAGATGTGGCCGAGTATGGAAGAGCCAGCCAGGCAGAGGAGAGTGGAGGATATGCTCTGAGCCCTGGGTCAGCACCCCCTGTCCCCACCCACTCTTCCCACCCCAGTTCCCTGTGCTCCCAAGAAAGGCGTCACTTGTTCCATCCTGGAACACAGGTGCCACAGGTGGGCCTGACTTCAAGATTTCATTATGAGCTTTGTCCGCACATCAGGCCACAGTGGCATGGCTTGCCCTGGGCTCAGCCTGCATCGGGACGTTGGGCCAGCTGGGGGCCCGTCCCTCCACGCATCCTCTGTCTCCCTGGTAATCACTGCCTCGGCCTCCACCCAGTGTTCCCAGGCAGCTGTACCCAGTTGGGGGCGATGCTTTGATTGGCTGTGGAGGCCTCTTCCCTCTGCAGTCACCACAGCCAAACTTCTCATCTGTTGGCATCGGCAGGACTTTCTCTGCTTAACAGCCAGATTAATGAATGAGGAAGTCGAATAATCCCTTGGGTCGGTTTTCTCTCGGCAGGCTGTCCCTGGGGGTACAGAGGACTCCCTGACTTGCGGTTGTGAATGCATTTCTGGTCTCCAGATGGTGGTTACCCGGGAACCAAGTGATCTAGAGATGCAAAAAGAATGTCTGAAAGGGTTGTGAATTTGGTTAGCAGCGCTGGTGTGATCCCCACTCTTACTGACCTTTACCATTTGCCAAGAACTGATTTTCCCCACTGAATCCTCAAATGCCATTTTTCCATGGGTCTTTTCATGATATCCAACTTCCAGATGAGGACCCTAAGGGTCAGAGAGGTTAAGTAACTCGCCCAGAGACACACAGGACCTAGCATTGGTGAGTGTCAGACTTGGGGCCATCTTACATTGGAATCTATCTTAACCTCTCTCCTATTTTTCCACACACACACAAAAAAAATTGCTTTGGCCTTGACAGAGGATGAGATGGTTGGATGCCATCACTGACTCAATGGACATGAGTTTGAGCAAGCTCTGGGAGTTGGTGATGGATGGGGAAGCCTGGCATGCTGCAGTCCATGGGGTTGCAAAGAGTTGGGCACAACTGAGCGATTGAACTGAACTGAACCAGTAGAAAGACTTGCTAATGCTCAGAAAAGCTGGAGGGATGAGCTTGATGTATGCGCCCCAAGGTCAGTATAGATAGATAGTGCTGTGTACAATTTTCTGCAGAGGTATTTAGGTAAGTAGGTAAAGGAATGATGGATAGATGGTAGGTGGGTAGATGTATAAATAAATAGAGATAATGCTTTCTGTGATGCCTAATTCTTTGACAGGTTGCCACTAGGCTTGTGAGTAAAAGGGTTTAAGTAATGGACTCCACAGAAAATTAATTTTAAAAACAACAAAAATGAAACATCTTCCTGTGCAGCAACAGTGTTTTGGTGAATTTGAATGCTTATTATTAACTTTTCCCAGGTGGCGCAGTGGTAAAGAATCTGCCTGCCGGTGCAGGAGACACGGGTTCGATCCCTGGGTTGGGAAGATCCCATGGAGTAGGAATGAATGCTCATTGTTTGATTCTCTCTTTCTCATTGATCCCCAAGATAGTTCATCATTTCTGAGCCCACTCCTGTTGGCAAGGTCTCTCGTCATTTAATTGTAGTGTCTCTGCTTCCCATCCTATCACCCCTCCCTCCCTTGCCCAGCATCATCACTGCCAATTAGTTCATGGCCTCAGCTCCAACACTGAGATCCCCTGGGAGTGGTAATAAAGGAACTCTTTAGTAGAGTGAAGATATATCAGTCTGCATCTCTGTGAGATCGGCTCTCCTTGGAGGGGAACAAACCTTCCTTTACTCTGAGATTCCTCTCCGGGTCTGAAGATCAAGGGCCTCAGAAGGAAAGCTCCTGACTGCTCAGCCTTCAACAATCTACCCGGTCCTTGAATTTCTTTGGTCAGCCAACAGAAGGTACAAGGGCAGGGAGTTACATTCACATTATTTAAAGATAGTGCTGGGGCCACTGAGGATGTGGACAAAGCTCCTGAAGAAAATGAGCAGTGGGTGGAAGGAAATCAGGCTAGGAGAAATTCATCCATTTATCCAGGTGGTTACCCAGCAAATAGTTTGGGGTCCCAGAGGAGGCCCAGCCTTGATGCTAAAGATACAGCAGTGAACAGGGCAGAAGGAGCTTTGCCCGTGGAGCCCCCATTCTGCCTGGGGTGGGGGGGTCAGTGAATTTAGGAACAAGTAAATGCACCCATACTTTCAAGGAGTATTGAGTAAACAAAAACACCACCAATGTGTCTGTAAGCGGGAGTGACCGGACACCACAAGGGGGAGGGCACTCAGGCAGTCACTTTCTAGAGGTGAGTTTCACACTCAGGAGGTGACGGTCGAGCTGAGAGCTTACAGTGGTCAGAGTTAACCAGGCACAGAGGTGGCCCTCATCCTGTTTGGAGAGCTTTTCATATTACATCTGAAGTAAGTGAAAGTTGCTCAGTCATATTCAACTCTTTGTGGCCCCCATGGACTATACAGTCCATGGAATTCTCCAGGCCAGAATACTGGAGTGGGTAGCCTCTCCCTTCTCCAGGGGATCTTCCCAACCCAGGGATCGAACCCCGGTCTCCCACATTGCAGGCAGATTCTTTCCCATTCCATTACATCTGGGTTCCTGTAAAAATGGTGCCAGTTTTCCTTAGAATCAAGTGTTGGCTCCTTGGAACTCTTTCGATGCCTTTGTGGCATTAGAACGTGAGGATGAATGAGGAATTACCTTTCTCAGGCAAGGGTGATGGGCAAGAGCTGAGGTGGGACCCAGGGAGAGGGACTTAAATTGAGGGCTGTCAGGTCAGACTAATGTCTGGAGCGAGCATTTTGACAGGGAACTCCTGATCTGAGCAGTGTATATCATGGGCGTTCCATGAAAAATCAGCTAATTGTCATTGTCAGCTGATTAGCTTGAGTTCAGCTGAACTGAAGTGTGAGTCTAAACTAGTGGTTCACAGCTTGGGGGCAGTTTCACTACCTTCACGCCTGGGGACGTTTGTTGGTGTCTGGAGACATGTTTGATTGTATAGCCTGGGGACTGGGGAGAGCTGCTGGCATCTGTGGGTAGAGGCCAAGGATGGTGGTAAACACCCCACCATGCATGCAATTGCCAATGTCAGTAGTCCCAAGCGTGAGAAGGGCTGGTGTAACCTCAGTTGCTATGTGGACAGCTTAGTTTACAAAGACAGCCCCGGCTATGTAATTGTGACCGGGTAGAGGGCATAATTTGTTCCTTCCTTGGTGTTCTCTTTGTTTGTGTTCAAACATCACCCTCTCTGGTTAATATAAGACCTCCGCCTCCAGGCGCTTGGCCGTGACACATCCATGCCGCAAAGCCTCTAGATCTGAGTTGCTAGAGTGACTGCAAGCGTGGAAATGACTCACGGTGCTTGTGAGCGTGTGCACCATGAGTAGAAAAGGGAACACACCTCTCAGAGATGGTTTCCTGAGAGATCCGCGGGCCCAGCAGTGCAGAAAATACACAGCCTTTTTTTTTTTTTTTTTTTTGAGTTAAAAAGCCTAGCTAATTGGCTGGATTTGGAGAGGGCTGGGCCGAGGCTTTTGGACCAATGGAGCAAGACTTGTGAAAAACTCAGCTTTAAGGCCCAGTTCCTCTTTCAGAGGCAGACCACAGCCTCCTCTGTGCAAACTTCTTTCTCCTGAAGCTGTTCCCCGACTCCCAGGATTAAAGCAATTGCTGTCTCCTCGCCTGGCTTCCAGCTCTGGGCTTCGATTAACCTTTCCCTCCGTGGAGAGCGGCTTGGGGAGTAATCAGGAGCCTCTGAATGGCTCTTACCTGAATCTCCAGCCCATTAATTCTTATGGTGCCCGGCATCTGTTGAGAAGACAGTGAGAGCAAATTGCTTCGCAGCCCATCTGCTTGCCTCCTGCCAGCCTCCTTGGTGGAGCAGGACCTCTCTGGAGCAGACAGGGCTGGTTTTGGGACCAGCCAAATCCCTCCACCACGGTCTTCTCCTCTGGTCCTGATTTCCCGGGTCTTTAATTAGCCTTGGTGGGAGGGGTGGGACAGGGAGGTGACTAGTTGGGCCCCTGCCCGGGCTGGATTTGGCTCGCCAGGCAGGGAGGCTGGACTGGGCAGGAGAAACATTCTCAGAGAGGGTTTGCGGTCCTTTGGCCGTGGTGCTGCCCCAATCTGCATGACTCAGGGCCCATGAATTGATGTAACATTCCACAAATAGCCAGCAAGTTCCCCAAAGGGTAGCCACATGCACAATTTTGAAAAATAGATTGTGTTGAGGTCATTATTCCTCTGTTCTTGGTGGGAGATGACTTCTTCCAAGACGTTGGAAGTTTGAATTTTAGCCCTCAACTGAGAACACTTCAAACTGTAGCTCTTGTCAATAATGACCAGTGTATTGACACAGGAACTGTATGTTCACTCTGAGCTGAGAACGACCCATATAATTGTACATTTAGTACTTTTAGCCAGCGTTGTCTAAGCACTGTGAACACGGGCTGGACAGTTTTCTAAGTAAGCTCTTTACATGGATCACTCACTCAGATTTCACAGCTGTCTGCTGTGGGAGATACTACTATCATCCCCATTTTACAGACGAGAAACTGAGGCATAACCAGTCAGGCTGCTTGTCTAATAGCTAACGCGTGGAGCAGCCAGGATTTGGACCCGGCAGTGTGACTTTCATTTATCAAGAAATTGGTGGCGTTTGTGGTAAAGAACCCACCTACCAATGCAGGAGACGTAAGAGATGAGGGTTCAATCCCTGGATCGGGAAGATCCCCTGGAGGAGGGCATGGCAACCCTCTCCAGTATTTTTTACATGGAGAATCCCATGGACAGAGGAGCCTGGCAGGCTATAGTCCATGGCTTTGCACAGAGTGGGGTATGGCTGAAGCGACTCAGCGCATAACACGCATATGTGATGTACGTACATCAGTGCGTACAGTCAGCACTCTCTGAATTCTTCATCTTCAGATCCAGCCAACTGTGGATCAAAAATATCTGAAAAAAAAAACCCAGAAAGTTCTAAAAAGCAAAACTTGAATTTGCCACATGCTGACAGCTGTTTGAATAGCATTTACATTGTATTAGGCATTATAAGGAATCTAAAGGTGATTTAAGGTGTAGAGAGGGAGGATGTGTGTATTATATGCAAACACTGTGCCATTTTATGTAAGGGACTTGAGACGCTATGGATTTTGGTCTCTGTGGGGAGGCCTGGGACCAGTTCCCCCAGAGATACCAAGGGAAGATTGTACACACAGAATACATATAGGCGTGTGTACATGTTTAGTCAGTTCAGTCATGTCTGACTCTTTGCGACCATAGCCCACCAGGCCCCTCTGTCCATGGGTTACATTATAGTAATAATGTTACACATTAGATGTCGTATGTTATGTGTTAAAAAATATAATTCTGTTTCTATATCTAATTTATATCTATCTAGTTCATGTATCTATCTATCACTATCTCACATGTATCTATATCTAATGTATATGTGCATTATATTGTATACTTTATAATGCACATGTGTGTAATGTGTATAACATAACAACATATGTTCCATATAGATTAGCTAGCTATAGAAATTAGGCAGGGAGATACAGATTAGATATAGAATACATGTATTAACAAATGTGGTATAGCTGTGGGCTTCCCTTGGTAGTTCAGCTGGTAAAGAATCTTCCTGCAATGCAGAAGACCCCAGTTCCATTCCTGGGTCAGGAAGATCCCCTGGAGAATGGATAGGCTCGCCACTGACTTACCTAGTGGCTCAGATGGTAAAGAAAGCACCTGCAGTGTGGGAGATCTGAGTTCAGTCCCTGGGTTGGGAAGATCCCCTGGAGGAGGGCATGGTAACCTACTCCACTATTCTTGCCTCAAGAATCCCCATGGACAGAGGAGCCTGGTGGGCTATAGTCCATGGGGTAGCAAAGAGCTGGACGTGACTGAGCGACCAAGTACACAGCACATTCTAAAAGTAAACAGGCCTCATTAATACCTCAACTTTATGGACAGTATAGGGGAAGGCTGACACTAAGTAAAAAGTAAAAGACACGACTGAGCAACTAAGCAGAGCACAGCATGGACTAGCTATAAATGTAGATACAGACCTAGAGGAGATACAGCTATAGCTACAGACAGAGTTACAGGAGGGGCTTCCCTGGCAGCTCAGATGGTAATGGATCTGTCTGCAATGCAGGAGACCTGGGTTATATGTATAGTTATAGATACAGTTTAAGTAGAGGTGGAGAAAGAGGTAGGGATCTCTCCCTTGGCAGTCCCCAGCAGTCAGGTTTGGAAATACCTGGCTGTACAGAGTGAATTCCAGGTGCACAGCCGAGGCTCCGTGCAGTGGGAGGTCCCCCTGCAGAGAGTGAGCAGAGTGGTCACACCATGAGGAGGAGACACATTTCCCATCCAGCAGATATACCATCTCAAAGAGCCCCCGGCTTCCAGCTCAGAAGGGAAGCCCACAGTGCCCCTAGCTGAGCAGCAAGGAGCACCGCCAGATTTGCACTGAATTACATGCTGGGGGTTTGATGAGGAGGTGCTGCTACATGTGTGTGCTCAGTCACTTCAGTCATGTCTGACCCTTTGCGACCCCATAGACTGTAGCCCTCCAGGCTCCTCTGTCCATGGGATTCTCCAGGCCAGAATACTGGAGTGGGTTGCCATGCCTTCCCCCAGGGCATCTTCCAGACCCAAGGATCAAACCCATGTCTCCTGTGGCTCCTGCACTGGCAGGCAGGGTTTTTTTTGGTTTTTTGGTTTTTTGTTTTTTTGTTTTTAACCACCAGCCTCACCTGGGAAGCCCTTAGCACGAGTTTTGAGGCTTAGTCTGTCTTCTCCATGGGGTCTTTGGGTAAGGCAATATGATCCCGGGAGCTGAAAAGAGAAGGTTCCAGGACTAGAATGTTCAGGCTGAGTTTGAAGATTCTAGTTATCGAGGTAATTTGGCCAAGAAAATTTGTTTTCGCATAAAACAGCAGCATAATGTGAGTCCCGGTGGAGGACAGACATTCAACTCCCAGGGCCCAGACTTGGAGAATTTAGGAACGCAGCGCACCTGAACGCTGTTTCTGCAACATCACTCACATGGTTTCTCCACGCTGGGACTTTGCTAAGCGCTCTTTACGTGTCACCTTATGTAATCGTGACCTGGGGAAGGGCTGTGTTCCCCTCCCTTGCAGGTGAAGACACCCAGACACTGACAGGTTAATCCTTGGTCCAAGACCTCAGCCTCCTGAGTGGCAGAGGAAGGAGCAGGACCAGGCCTCCGTTTCCTGCAGCATCGGCTGTGCCCCCTGCCCCTCGGGGCTCACCAGGGTCCGTCTTTGTGCATTACACGTGGGAAAATCTGGAGTGGCCTCTCGGCTTTGGTGGTCACCCAGCGTGTTAGTTTTAGACTTGCATTCAGGTGATACTTTGCTGTGCCAGTCAGGTAAGCCAGGCATGGCTCCTGGCCATGGGAAGTTCACACTCACCCTGGACAGTCGACCAGCCGCACGCCACCCTCACGCACCCTCTTGCTGACCCCACCACGGGCGCTACGTCTCAACACCCTGAAATGTGTTGGGCGTCTCCCATCCCCAGCCCCATCATGTCCATTCCCCACCCATCCATGCTTTTCTGGGTCCCAGAGGTTATCTCCATGGGTTTCAGCAGTGTGGGCTTCTCCCTGCTTTGGCCAAGGGGAGGTGCTGGCAGGAGACGTGAGGAGAGGGGGGCCACGGGTGAGGTCATTTTCTATGGGTTGGCTGAGTCGCCTGAGGGGAGCTCAGCTCCCGTAGGGCTGACTTGTCCCATAGCTACAGCGACTCGCCCCAGTACGTGATCACACGGACTCCCGGAAGTGACAGCTGCCCGCTGTGGCCAGCACTGCTCCGTCAATTTCCCTTATAGAAAATGTCCCTTTGTAAAGTGTCCTCAGCTGTCCCCCAGGAGAGTGGCATCTGTTTCCTCCGGGCCTGGACATCGAGCTGGCCTCTCGCCCCTTCCGAACATAGCACTGCCAGCGGGGCTTCCCAGGGTGAATCACTGTCCTTTTCGGTCCTGCTCTGTGGTAGAGTAGGGGGTCCTCAAACCCGAGGAAGGCCCCAGGATGGGTGGGAGGGAACAGTGGCTCTCTTGTGGGTGTCTGAGCATTTTTCTGGGAGGAAGATCAGAGCTGTTAATTCTATTTGTGACAGTCTCCACCCCCTCCCCACCCAAACTGAGGAGCAAACAGTCTCAGCATCACTGTGCTAAATAAAGCGTGAGAGGAACCCACGTGTGTGGGAAACATGCCCCAGGCAGGGCCCGGGCTGCTCTGAGTCTTGTCGTTCAGGGTGTGTCTTGTCACTCACACCCTTGTGCCCGTCTTGGCTCCAAGGCAGTGAAGGGCGCTTTCACCTGGAAGGGACCAAGACCTAGGCTGGCGAGGTGGGGAAGGCAGGGCTTCGACTCCTCCCTGTTAGCCCAGAGCAGACAGACAGACACCGAGAGACGTCAGGGTATTTCTGCCAGCAAGCAAGGCCTTGGCATACTGTCCTTTTCTCATTCTGTCACTCCTCCAGGAAATATAACTGTCTTAGCATTTGAATCTGATTTTTCAGAAGTGCCACCCCGTCTCCTCTGCCTCTGAGCACCCCTGGGAGGTCTAGCACGTGGCCAGCACTCCAGCCCCAGGGTCCTGGCTGGGGGGCTGGGAGGTCATCTCCCAGCAGGACGGAGAGGTGGGGCCCTGGCTGCAACCTCAGTGCTACCTCCCTGCTGGGTTCCAGCGCCTTTCTGAAAAGGAACGTCTTGTTAATAACCCCTTCTAATTTTCTTCTGGGAATTGCAGCTCTTATTTTTCCACAGAAAGGAAAGGGACTGAATGGAAAAACTCAAGTTAACCGTGGTGCAGCCGCCAGATGGGTGGGGCTGAGGACTGTGGGGCAGCTTTATTGTCCTGAGAAGGAAAAGCCCAGCCACTCAATGCTTAGAAGAAAGAAACTCCAGCTACACAAGGGGCTTAAGGGACTTCTTTGCCAGTGGCTTGCCTGCCCCAATTATAGCTGGTACAGTTGTAGGGGGGCAGGAGCTAACTTTCTCAGGACATCCTAGACCCAGAGTCACACAGGCTTCCTGGTGGCATCTCCAACTGACACACAGGGTTTTTATTTGTTTGTTTGGTGTGGAGCGGGGGTTTGGAGGATTTGTGGTATATTGAAAGGTAAAACCACATTGAGCCTTGAGACATCAGCTCGTGGCAAGGACCAGCTGCCCCCTTTGGATGGGGCCCAGGGTCACCCTCGTAATCTGTTTCACTCGCTCTCCTCTCTGGCAGGCTCCTGGAGCACTGTGTGTGTGGTCCTCTGTGCAGAAGGATTCTGCATCCCACTGGGGTTCAGGTGCAGAGTAGTTCAGGGCAGCCCGGCCACGCCACACAGCCCCTTGGTGGGGCAGGAAAGGGCCTTGTAGACTTTGCAGCAGACCACCTGGCTCACTGCTGACCTGCCATGAGACCTTCCATATGCCAGCTGATGTTGTACCTTGGTTTCTTTGGAAAATATGAAGGTACCAGCAGTAGCTGTATCCCAGGCAGTTGGGATGGTCAAATGGGCTAATATGTATGAAGCAGAAGGTAAAAGAGGAGAATGAAAACGATGGCTTAAAATTCAACATTCAAAAAAATGAAGATTATGGTGTCTGGTCCCATCAGTTCAGGCAAATAGAGGGGGGAAGATTGGAACCAGAGGTCAAATGGGCTAATATGTATGAAGCAGAAGGTAAAAGAGGAGAATGAAAACGATGGCTTAAAATTCAACATTCAAAAAAATGAAGATTATGGTGTCTGGTCCCATCAGTTCATGGCAAATAGAGGGGGGAAGATTGGAACCAGTGTCAGATTTTATTTTCTTGGGCTTCAAATGCAGTGACTGCAGCCACGAAATTAAAAGACGCTTGCTCCTTGGAAGAAAAGCTATGACAAACCTAGACAGTGTATTAAAAAGCAGAGACATCACTTTGCCAACAAAAGTCCATATAAAAAAACCTATGGTTTTTCCAGTAGTCACGTGTGGATGTGAGAGTTGGACCATACAGAAAGCTGAGCGCCAAAGAGTTGATGCTTTCAAACTGTGGTGATGAAGATCTTAAGAGTCCCTTGAACAGCAGCAAGGAAATCAACCTAGTCAATCCTAAAGGAAATCCACCCTGAATATTCATTGGAAGGAATGATGTTGAAGCTGAAGCTCCAATACTTTGACCACCTGATGCAAAGAGCCGATTCATTGGAAAGGAAACCAGGATTCTGGGAAGGATTGAAGGCAAGAGGAGAAAGGGTTGACAGAGGGTGAAATGGTTGGATGGCATCACTAACTCAATGGACATGATTTTGGGCAAGCTCAGGGAGAGAGTGAAGGATAGGGAAGACTGGTGTGCTGAAGTTCAGGGGGTCTCAAAGAGTCGGACATGACTTAGCAACTAATCAACTATAATGAGAACCATGCCTGGCAGGGAGCACACATTTAGGACCCATGTTACAGTCCTGGCTTCAAATCCTGGCCTCTTCCCTTACTGAATGCATCACCTTCGAGAAGGTTTTCGACTTCCTGAGTCTCAGTTTCCCTACTGGTTAAAGCAGCCATGACAGCTACCTTCCTGGGCTCTTTAGAGGATGGGGTGAGTGTGCCCCATCATCACTTATAAACACTGACCCCACCCCGCTTTCTCTCCTGTGTAAGGAGCAGGCACACAGAGGAAAGCTCTTTGGCCTCCTTACTTTGTCTCCCCAGCCTGTGCCCTGGCCAGGATGAGGACACTGGCACTATCTCCTTGCTGGGATTTTTTTTTTCTTCCTTCTTTATTTGAACGGCTGGTTCCCTCTTTGTAGAGAGGGGAATAGCATTCATTAAAATACTGGGATGTTTCTGATCGCTGAGCCAGGTACTTGTGTCCTATGAATGGGCTGGGATGTTTGCCTGCGCACAGGGCAGGGGCAGGCTGTATTGTCACCGTGTAAGAAAAGCCTGGGTCTGCCTGGACTCTGAGCAGCCCACCGAACAACACAGTCAGGCACAGTTCTTCTAATGAAAGAGCATCTTCTTGAGGTGAGGTGAAGTGAGGTGAGAGGTTCCCCCTAGCCCGGGCAGTGGAGCGGCCCCAGGTCAAGAGCCCCACAGCTTCCTTAGCCAGCCGGCTGTTGACCATCTCAGTAACTCCCAGGCAGAGGATGGGCCGAGTCTGATCAATTCTTTTGCCTTGATCTGCCCATCACTTAAGGGTCCCCCTTTCACAGAGCTGCCTCACTGTTCCCCCTGCTCATACACCAAGCTTGCTCAGCCGAGGCACTCTTGGCCTTTTGGACTGGATAGCTCTTCATCGTGGGCACTGTCCTGGGCAGCAGAGCTGGGACCTACCCACTAGGTGCCACTGGCATCCCCTCCTCAGTTGCTGCAACCCACAATATCTCCAGACACGGCCAAATGTCCCCTAGGGGCCAAGTTGACCCCAGCTGAGAACCACCTGAGTATGGTTTTTGCAGTGACTATGTCATAAAACAGTACTGGGAAGGGTTAGGTGAAGTCCACAGGGTTGGACACCCCTGTATAAATGTCACTGGATTTTAAGTCTTCACTCTAAGTGGTTTCATGGGGGTGGAGCGAGAGGGTAGAGTTTAAACAAATCAGCACATGCCCAGCCTTTCGGGGCTGGTGAGATGAGATACAAAGGAAAACGCAGATGTTCCAGCAAAAGGTAAAAGGGCCCTGGTGTGCTCCTGGGGTCTGGAGACCCTAACCCCAGCTCTGAACCCCAGTCTAGTCGTTTTTAGGCCGAGTGCCTGGTAAGGTGAGGGCTGAGTTCCAGGCGGGGCTGCTGAAACCTGCAGACGTCAGGGTTGGCAGATTTGCTGTGGTTTGGTTCTCGCAGGAGGGTGTGGGCTTGCCTGACACCCGGAAATAGTCTGTGGCTTCGGGACTGACTCTGTAACGTGTTCAAACTGGTTGGTTTTACTCCCTGGTTACTAGGCTGTTACTGTACTGCATTCATACAAGCTGGTCTTTAGGCCCTGGACTCCGTGAAAGGGTCCTGTGTGCGGAGCATCATTTTAGAACAGCCAGACCACTGTGTGCCGTGCCAGAGGTTACTTGTTTACGTGTCAGTTTGTCCTTGAGCGTTTCTCCACCCTGTTCTCTGTGGCTAGAAATGTGTTTGCTTTTAGTGTTTATTCATTTATTTATTTTTAAATTTTCCTTTTGGGACTTGAGATCTTTTTCTGGCTCTTTTTTTTAAGTGTTGCTATGCTCAATAACGGACTTCCCAGGTAGTGCTAGTGGTAAAGAACCTACCTACCAGTGCAGGAGACATGAGATGTGGGTTCAGGCCCTGGGTTGGGAAGATCCCTACAGGAGGGCATGGCAGCCCACTCTGGTATTCTTGCCTGGAGAATCCCATGGACAGAGGAGCCTGGTGGGTTACAGTCCATAGGGTCGCAAGGAGTCAGACATGACTGAAGGGACTTGGTACACACACACACATGATCAATAATGTATGATATTCTCCTTTTGTATTATATTATCGATTAGTTCATTCATAGAACATTTATTAAGTGCCTGCTTTGTGCCAGACACTGCTTTCGGGGCTGGAGAGACAACAGTGAACAAGACAGAAGTCTGTGCTCTCACATGCTCTCCTTCTAGATGGGTGGTGTGTGTTTTGATGTTACGTCAGATGGTTACAGTTGCTAAGGAAGACACTTGGGTAGAGGAGGGACGGGCCAGGCCAAATCAGTTGAGGACTTTGACTTTGGTGGAACTGGGGTGGGCAGCATGGCAATGAGGCAGTGTTTGAACAGAGACTCGAAGAGTGTAGTGGGTGAGCAACAGAGAGCAGCCAGTGCAAAGGCCCTGAGGTGGGTTGTGCTTGGCATTGTTGTTGTACCATAGAGACCAGCGTGGCTAAAGCAAGAAAGAGCAAAGGAGAGAGGGGAGGAGGTGGGGCCAGGTCTTTAAAATCTTGTTGAACTTAGAAAGGACTTTGCTTATGTTCTACCCTGGGGAGCCCCAGGAGGAATTTGAGCAAAGGAGTGACATGGCCTGACTTTTAAAAACGGGATTAGTTACGCCCTGCTGAAAATGCATGGTCGTCAGTCAAGAGCAGGCCCAGGGAGACTGGCGAGGAAGGAGGCTGTTAAATATCCAGAGCCGTGCAGTGGCCGTGTGGACCAGCTCCCAGTGGAGGCCACGAGGAGCGGTTTCATTCTGGACACTGGACCTCTGTGGGTTGAATGCGTATAAAGCAGTACAATCACACAATAATAAATAAATACAATCAAATAATACAAAAGAGTGTGAAGTGAATCCTTATACCCCCTTTTTTCTGGTCTTCAGCGATAACTGCTATTATTTTCATATTTCTCCTTCCAGGTATTTCCTTTGCATATTAATGTGGGTGTGGTGAGGGGGTTGCATAGGCAGGAATTTTTGTTTCCTTGAAACAGAATCTAAAGAAAGATATTTTATAATAACTCTCTGTTTTTCTCTCTATATCTTAGATGTCAGTTTATAACAGCATCCATCACTCTTCATTGTTTTTAGCTGCTTTCTATTTTCTCCAGTTATTCCTAGCACCCAGCATGGTGTCTGGTATGTAGAAACTGTTCAGTAAATCGTCGTTGAATGAATGAAACATCCCATCATCTATTTAACTGATTTCTTGTGGTGGGCATTTAAATTGTTTCTCTCTCTCTCTTTTTCCTGTCTTCATGTTGATGTTCTTGTACACAGACCTCTCCACAATTGAGTGTGTACATCTGTAGGGTGAATGCCTGTATCTGGGGTGGCTGATTCAAAAGGTGTGTAGGTATTTAGGTTTTGGTAGGCCTAGTGGAACTGTCTTATGCAGAGGTTCCTTCAAACACCTATCGAAGTGATTTCCTGTTTCTTCCCTCAAAAGTACTGGTGATTATCAGTCTGTATAATCTGTGTCAAAACAAAGAGTAAAAACAGTACTTACTGTTTTGATTTGCATTTTAGATATGAGTGGGTTGGAGCATTTTAAAAAAGTTGTATCTGTTGGTGAATCTGTTAGCTCCATTTTCCTGGATGCCGGATGGCAGAGCTCTCATCCTTGGCCTCCTTGAGATGCGCTGGGTGATACCCGAGACTTGCCAGGCACTTACCGTGCCAGCACGGTGCCCAGTGCTACATGTGTGCCAACTCACGTGCTGATGCACCATCCATGAACGCTGTGAAGACGTGTGGTCAGTGTCCTCACTTTCAGATAATGAAACTGAGGCTAGGGAGGAGTTAAGTAAGTCTTTTTTTTTTTTTGCAAGTGAAAGTCTTGGGGCAACCATGCTTTGAGCAAATCTGTTGGCATAGTTTTCCCAACAACATTTGCTCACTTCTTGTCTGTGTCATATTTCGGTAATTCTTAACCATTTTCACATTTTTCATTTTGTTTTGGTAATCTTCAGCCTGTGATCTTTGATATTACTATTGTAATTGTTTGGGTATATTTTAGCAATAAAATTTTTAAATTAAGATACATATCTCGTTTTCTTAGACATGTTTTTGTACACTTAACAGGCAACAGGATGATGCAAACAAGTTTTACATGTGCTTGGAAAACAAAAAAGTCATGTGACATGTTTTATTGTAATAGTTGCTTTACTATATGGTCTAGAATCAAGCCCACAACATCTCTGAGGTATGTCTGCATTGGAACTGGGCAGAATTCTTACCCACTGTGCCAGACAAGGTGTTGGATTTGGTAATGGCCATGATCCCCCCCTCCTTTAAGACTTGACCTGATATTTGGAAAACAAGCCAGAGCATGTCCTTGCTTGAGAGAGTAAATGGACCAGATGTGGCTTGTGGCTACACGTAGACCTGGGGCCCAGTCTGTGGTGTGAGACCTGGTGACGCAGCTCTGAGCCAGCCACACTTTGCCCAAGGCAACACCAAAGTCTGGGTCACCTTTCCCTGACTGAACACATCTCTTCCTGGAAATGGATCTGGGGGCTGACTGCAGAAGTGTCTGTCGTTAGCACCGTGGCTCAGATCAGATAGATGGAAAGATGGAGAGAAGATGACAGACTGATGGAAAGAAGGAAGGATGAAAGGAGGGGAAGGAAGAGAAAGGGAAGGATAGATTAATAGATAGAAATAAACTCTTGGTTCGTATTAAAAACTTCCTACTGTACCCTGGGGGTTCCCTAGTGGTTCAGAGGCTTCCCTGGTGGCTCATTGCATCTTCAATGTAGGAGACACAAGTTCGATCCCTGGGTTGGTAAGATCCCCTGGAGAAGGAAATGGCACCCAGTCCAGTGTTCTTGCCTGGGGAAATCCCATGGACAGAGGAGCCTGATGGGCTACAGTCCATGGGGTCGCCAAAGAGTCAGACACGACTTAGCTCCTAAACAGTGATAACTACAATAGCTGTACACTGACCACTGCTTCCTATACCAGGGATTGAAGATTACAGACCCAGTGCCCTGCGCCCAGGAAGCTCCCATCCACAGCAGGGCATTTAAACCTTTTGTGTCATGGACTTCTTTGGCATCTGCCAAACATATGTCCTCCTTCTCTGAATCTTCTTAAATGCAAAACAAAGAGAATGCATAGGATTACAAAGGAAAGCAGTTATATTGAAATACAACTATCAAAATATATATAAAAATAACAAATACATGGAGTTACAACACATTTGCATCTTTATTAACACATTAAGTAACTAGATTTGGCAGCAGGTCTAATAACTACCATAATTATGAAGTAGTGACAAGTGTGAATAATATTTTGAGACATCTGCTACTAAAGCAGTGTGATAGGAAAAACTCTGTAATTTCTATTGGAGTCAGTCTCAGGTCTTGCTATTACCTCTGCTGTCTGGTGTGTGCATTCATAACTGAAGGGCATGCTAAATTCAGTAAGAGTTAGTGACCGTAATGAAGAAAATAAATATGGATACATTCAAGACCCCCAGAATTCTCTCCACAGAACCCCATGTCTGTGGACAAGGACCCCTGGGCTAGATGGAGAGATGAGTCATCAGGAGACGGTGTATCTCATTTTACAAGTGCACCGCTGGTCACGTGGATTATTTAAATAAATTGTCTTGCGGTCACATGCATTATTTAAGTAAGTTGTCTTGCTGTCTCTTTTTCTCTGTCCTTTTGCGTTTTTCCCAACCGTTTACAATTGAAATTGTTGTAGGATAAATGAACTTTTGATATTCCTCCCTCGTGGCGTCCTATCAGCTCAGTTCAGTCTCTCAGTCATGTGCGACTCTTTGCGACCCCATGGACTGCAGCACGCCAGGCCTCCCTGTCCATCACCAGCTCCCAGAGTTCACGCAAACTCACGTCCATTGAGTGGGTGATGCCATCCAGCCGTCTCATCCTCTGTCGTCCCCTTCTCCTCTGGCCTTCAGCCTTTCCCAGCATCAGGGTCTTTTCCGGTGAGTCAGCTCTTTGCATCAGGTGGCCAAGCGTTGGAGTGCTGTCAGGTCTGTGATAATCTGGGAGCACCCAGTACAACCCAGAGCACCCCTGGAAAGGCTCCCTGTAGGAGCTGTTGCCTACACCAGCTGTTGCCTACACCAGCTGTTGCCCTAAGGTAAGTGAGGGTGGCCAGGAGCGTCAGGGATCAGGGGCGTGCAGGCCATTCCCAACAGAGAGAACAGAGGGGAAATGATGGCTTCTATCAGGAAATCACAAGACATATGATATTAATGGTGATCAGGGAGAGAAGCAGAGCATGGTGAGCGATGGGCCTGATGAGGTGGGCGCAGGCGCGAATGATACAGACCATTCAGGGAGCATGCGATTTATCAGGTGGGCAATGGGAACTATCAAAAGCATCTGAGCAGGAGAGTAATGTGGTCTAAGGCCTGTGTGAGAAGATCATTCTGGCTGCCGCTTGGGGAATAGATTGGAAAGGGGAGCCTGGAGGCAGGGGCACCAGAAAAGGGTCGTTCAGTCCAGAAGAGCAGTGAGGAATGCAGTGCATGAGATGGGCAGGGAAAGAGTGGAGGGGTCAGATTTCAGGGTCATTAATATGTAGAATAGACGGGGCAGGATTTTGGTAAGTAGAGGGAGTGTGGGGAAGGGCGCAGAAAAGAATTCAGGTAAGAATGTGTGAATAAAGGACCGATTTGGAGGGGAGAAGAAATCTTTGGACACAGGAGTTTGTGCAAAATCGTGTGAGGTCCTCAAGGAGCGAGTGGAATGGAAAAGATCTTAAGGAGCCTCCTATCTCTGTTTGTCCAGAAGGCCAGCCCTTGGGAAGGGGCCTTCCCAAGACTTGGAAATATGGAAACTTGCAGGACCTATTTCGGGTAGAACTGCAGTGTTGCAGGTTTAACATAGGCCACTATCTCCCAGGAATGAAGCGAGGCAAAGGGTAGGAAGAACTAAACCGCGTTTTAAAAGAAAAACCTGCACTTTGTAGGGATTTATATGCCTTTCTGGGGCTGAGTAATAAATTTTTTTACAGCTACAGCTGGCGTTATATATGACCTTGTAAAATGCCATGATAGCGTCTAACGAATATTGTATTGCAGAAGATATGACTTTCTTTTCCAAGGGCTTTTTAAGCACCATCTCTGGCGTGGGCAGGCAGAAAATCCACAGTGCACTTCATCCGAGAGGGCAGCGAGCATCTTCCCTGGACTGCTTGTCACTGTCCAGGTTTCCAGGCCCCGAGGAGACGGCCACTGGCAGGGAGGGGGGCTGATCTGACACAGGTGCAGAAGCCCCGTGTTTGGGGGATGTCAACTCAACTGGATCAAAGGTCAGACTGGCTCTTCCCCAGGGCATTCAGTCTGGCTAGACTTGCTCTGACCGATTTAGAAGTTGACCTTTCGCGAGGTATGAGTGTCTTTTTGATGCTCTGAAGTGACCCTGGGAGAATTCACATATACACACACAGACAGACACACACACTCACACACAGAGAGACACACAGACAGACATAAACAGACACACACAGACATATACACAGATGCACACAGAGACACACACAGACAGACATACACATAGACACACACAGACACACACGGAGACACACACAGACAGACATACACATAGACACACACAGACACACACAAAGACAGACATACCCACAGACAGACACATACACAGACAGACATACACACAGACACATACTGAGACACACACTCAGACACACACAGACAGATACACACAGAGACACACATACAGACAGACATACACACAGACAGACATACACAAACATATGCACAGACACATAGACACACACGCAGACATACACACAGAGACACACACAGACAGATATACACAGACACATACAGAGACATACACACAGACACACAGACACACACACACACACACACACAGGTGGGGAATGGGGTTCGTGTCAGCATCATCTCATTGACCTTTGACCTCCCTCCTCTTTTTCTCTGTTCCCATCCCCCTCACCCTGGCCTTGGGCATCTGCATTCAGAAATCACCATCCTCCAGAAGACAGGATTTTTCCCTGCCAGAGAGGTGCGATCAGACAGCAGTTTCTAGAAGCACAGAGGGGCTGCAGTGGGGCCTTGGCTTAACTGTTTTCTGGTTAGCTGGGAGTTATAAGAACACTTGTTTCGGCCCTTACTTTTGAAGTATTTCCAGAGTGTGTCAGTCCGTATTCCCAGTGCGGTAACTGAGCGTGTTTGCAGTGATTTAATCACACAGATGTCAGTTTCTTCTCTGCATCCGTGCCCCTACGCTCCGGGCGCATGCACCTCCGCACCTTTCTCTAGGCCCTGTGAGTGGCTGAGGTGGCTTTCCTTCCCCTCCTCCTACACAAAGCCTCCCAGCCAGCCAGGCAAAGCCAGGTTTCAACTTCTGATAGCAGCCTTTTCCACAGTGTCGTGTAAACGGACGGAGCACAAGATCAGTCCCAGCAGTGCGTGAACAAACTTTAAAGAAATTAATTGCTGTCTGTTGATATTTCTAGTTATATTCTATTTATGGCAAAAATTATAGCATTTTTCCTTTGGTTCGTGGGTAACATTTCCTTTTTAAATTAGTTCATTAAAGAAGATGATAGATGAGCTGATTTAAAGAGCACTGGTAAATAAAGAAAGCAAAAGACACTACATGGATCAGTCAAAAATCCAAAATGTTAGCAGGTGAATGATTAAAATTTGGGAGGGGGTGACCATTCCTTGCTGTCCTCTTCCTCCTGGGATTCCCAGTGGAGACAGTGGGTATTCTTTAACTTTTCTGATCTCGGTTTTGTCATCATGGTACCTGTTTTATATGTTGGCCAGCCCTCATTTCAGGCAGCCAGCAGCCAGTTTTTATTGGACCCGTGATTAAGTGATTTTTTTTCTCATGTGTGATTTGTCACTGCCCTGCTAGACTGCAGGCTCCTTTGGGGAAAGTTTTGTAAACACCATCAAACTCTGCACATTCCTGGGTGGGCAGTAGGATAAAGCCCTCTTTAGAGAAGCACTTACTTTTTTTGGCTTTGAAGTGTGAGTTCATTTAAAGTGAAAGATGGGGCAAATACTCTCATAGTCTGAGTCTGAGAAAGAGGCAGATGGTTCAGTGGAGGCAATCGTCAGCAGCGTCTCCCAAAGCCGCCAATCTGCTGGGAAGGGCCCTGGCTGTAGAGAAAGTCCTTGGCAGCCCCTCCTGCAGGTCCTAGGAGACCCGTGCATGCATGCTCAGTCGCTTCATTCGTGTCCAGCTCTTTCCAACCCCATGACTGTAGCCCACCAGGCTCCTCTGTCCATGGGATTCTCCAGGCAAGAATACTAGAGTGGGTTGCCATGCCCTCCTCCAGGGATCCTCCCAACCCAGGGATTGAACATGCGTCTCTTATGCCTCCTGCATGGACAGGCGGATTCTTCACCACTAGCGCCTCCTGGGAAGTCCCCTAGGAGACCCACTAGAGCTCAGATACTACTTGTCTATTATGACACACCATTGGGAGGAGATACTCAGAAGCGATTGTGGACTGATGCTCAATTATTTGTAAACATCCAGAACCAGTATTCTCAGCTGTCACTTCAGACGTCAGCTCCAGAGCTGCCCTGTCCAGGATGGTGGCCACCTGTATCGGGGCTGCCAAGCACTTGCCAGAAGCCTGGTTCAAGGTGAGCTGTGCTCTAGCTGAACCAGTATCAGAGTATCACATCGATGCTTTTTCATCTTGATTGCACAGTTCAGTTCAGTCGCTCAGTCGTGTCCGACTCTTTGCGACCCCATGAATCGCAGCACACCAGGCCTCCTTGTTCAAATGATATTTTGGATATATTAAGTTAAGTAAAATAGATGGTACAAATCAATCTCTCCCATTTCTTTTTCTTTTTAAAACCTGTGGACAATTTTAAGTTACATTTGTGGTACACACAATAATGAAGGGAATTGGGCTGGATCAGAGCCGAACCTTAGAAAACTATTTTTCTAAATTAAAAAAGTTGTTTTTGTTTTGTTTTTTTGACCACATGGCTTGTGGGGTCTTAGTTCCCTGACCAGAGATCAAACCCAGAGCCCCAGAAGTAAGAGTGCCAAGTCCTAAACACAGGACTTCCAGAGAATTCCCCACTTTTTTAAATTGTGATGTTCCTAAGCTCAGGGTCTCCTGAGAGGAGGCAAAAAGATTTTAGCTAATTGGTGGTTCTGGTTAGTTGAGTTCACTTAATCAGGGCTTTGCCTGTAATTGAGTTTACTGTCGTGTCTCCGTGAGTATATGGCACACCACTTGTTATCAATTGCTCCCAAGTTCTCCTGGCTCCTGCCTGGGCTCCAAGTGGAAGGTGCAGGTTGCAAAAGTCAGGGTCCTGCCCGCAGACACATAGTAGGGTGACGGTGGAATGTGGAAAGAAGAAGGACTTCTGGGCTCTGTCACTGCTCAGTCTGAGGATGAATCAAGCTCCAGTTACCTGAATGCCGAAGCACTCGGCCCCCTCTCTGCTGAAATCTGCCAGGAGGCCCTTGGCAAGGTGACCTCTTGAGGGGGCTGAGCAACAATATATTTTATCAGTGTCTTAACAGGCCTCCCTTTTCAGGAAGCTGTTTGGTGTGTGCAGCAGAGATTCCTTCCCAGGGTCCTGGGAATGGCTGAACACACGACCCCCAGTGCCGACAGATGAGATGGGCAGCAGTTTATTCATCCCAGATACTCACAGCCCCAGAGAGGAGGATGCCACATGTGGCGAAGGGCCACACTGGAACTTGTACTCAGGACAGAGTGACCGTCAGGGCCCGTGGGAGGCAGACTTTGTACTGGGTGTCCCAAGAGGGTGAGGTGACCTCTGGTTCCCACATGAGGATGTGATTGTCTTGTTTTGAGTAATTGTGAGAACTGACAGGGAACTGAAGCAAAGGTGAGCAGGAACTATGCCTGGTTCCTGGAATAAGGAGGGTTGTTTGGCTCAGGGACCTTATCCTGGGGAGCAGAGAGGGCAGGGGAATTACAGTCAGGCCATTTGAGGCCCTCCTGGTTTTCCCCAGATGTCATGGCAACACATAATATTAATTGTAGCACTTGTGCCCCAATGTAGGGGGAACTGCATGGTGGAATCATATCTGGGTTTGAATCTTGGCTGTGTTACGTGTTAGCATTTCAGCTCATGGGTCCTCAGTGTGCCCATCGGTAGAATGGGGATGTTAGCGTCTTCCGTGGGTGTGCATCTGCTCGTCTAGACACCTACCTATTCTTCTGTCAGTACATATATACACGCACGCACACACTTCTACTTAATAGAAGGGTGGTTTTCTCTCCACCACCTCTTTTAAACACCACCAGCATAACCATAGCCAAATCAAAAACATTGTTTAATGAAAAGCAGATGTGTCAGTTGAGCAAACCGAGTTCTTCCATCCAAAGGCTGCATCTGGCCCTCCATGAACTGTTTCCACTGACTTACTGAGGATTTGGTTTTGTCATAGCCAGAGGCAGACATTGGCTCATTCTGATCCCCGGCCAAGGAGCCAAGCTGTTCGTTTATGTAATGCTAAGAGGACAGAGCCTCCACCCTAGTGGAGACAAGGAAGTCCAAGTTCCATGGGCTTTCCTTGGCATAGTGAAGGCAGCTGCTTGGGAGCCAGGCGGCCCGCGGCACGACCGCCCTGTGCGCTGCAGCCCCTCCAGAGGTGAGCCATTGTCTTCTTGGCTTAGAGGCAGCCTCACCTCCACAGGCACCCAGGGCACTGGCTGGGACCTGGCTGAGCAGAAACACTCCCTGCATGCAGAACCGTGAGGTGTCTGTCGGCGTCTTCCTCCAGATACACACACTGGCTTTTTTTAAAGACAGAACCTCATCCAGCAGCTCAAGGGGCCACCCTCGCGAGCCTCCTTAGCTGTTCCTGCTCCAGCTGACTTGTGTGTGGGGGATTTTACTGCTCCTTGCTCATCCCTCTCCCTCTCCTTGGTCACCGCCTGGGATCCCGGAGTCACATCTGGGCTGAGGAGCTCAGGGGACCGTGCTAGTCTGTTGAGCAGTGTGGGTGGTGGTGTTTTGGGGACCTGCACACGGCCGGCAAAATTTCATAATCACATGCATGGGCCAGCCCATTCCTCAGCTCCTTCCAGGGGAATGAATGGATATGGATGTACCTTGGGTAGCCTAACCCAGCCATCAGCTGTTTACAGTTATCTGTTTACATTCATGAGTGTTTGTTCATAAGCGAGCAAACAGACAGTTCTTCAACAAGCCTGTGCTTTGTGTCAGATATAGTTCTTGTCCTAGTAGAGTTCATAGCCATGTGTGTGTTTGTTTTCCTAGGTGTGTAAGTGTATCTAGACCTGTCACTAATAAAGCAATGATCATTGATAGCACATTCCCTGAATGTCAGGAACTGGGGCTGAGAAGACTGTTTTCATTTGATCTTCACAACCTCATTCAACAGAGGTTAAATGTTTACTATGTGTGAGGCATTACACTAAGCTTAGCATTTCAAGGTAGAACCTTCTACAACCTACTCTATTATTAGCCCTGTTTCGCAAATAAAGAGACCCAAGTTAAATAGTCAAGTGCCTTAACCTGGTAAAGAATCCACCTGCAATGTAGCAGACCCCAGTTCAATTCCTGGGTCAGGAAGATCCCCTAGAGAAGGGATAGGCTACCCATTCCAGTATTCTTGGACTTCCCTGGTGGCTCAGACGGTAAAAATCTGCCTGAAATGCGGGAGACCTGGATTCACTCCCTGGGTTGGAAAGATCCCCTGGAGAAGAGAACGGCTACCCACTCCAGTATTCTTGCCTGGAGAATTCCATGGACAGAGGACCCTGGCAGGCTACAGTCCACGGGGTTGCAAAGAGTTGGACACGACTGAGCAACTTTCACTTTCACACACTTGGGGTTATACATCCAGTAAGAGGGCAAGCTGGATTTCATATGTCATGCTCCTAACCATCGTGTTTCTTCCCTATCCATGGATAGATTTCTCAGTGGGTGTGTCTACAGATTCATGTGTTTCCATGTTTGTATGACCAGTAGATCCAAAGCCAGGGGTTACTGGGTTTGACAGTATACTTTATCCCTCTGGATAAAGTATGCTTTATCCTTCTGGCCATGAGCCCTATTTCCTCATCAGTGGATGGTGTCTCTCTATCAGCCTTGCAGAATATAGCAGGAGGAGGGCGTGATAATGTTCAAGAAAAGCCATTTGTCTGAAAATAACGGTATGGATAAAGAGCTAAGGAAAGTATCTCGCGGAAAGAATGGCTATTGGGTGAAGAAAATTAATTTTTATCAGTTCTTTACCAGTTTTCCATTTGATGCTCAGCAGAGAGGGTATTATTATCCCCCATATTATGAAAGTGGACTATGGAATCTGGGGTAATGAAATGATGGAGACAGAATTCAAGGCCAGGTCTAGCCTTGTCTGAAGCCCGAGTCCGTTGCTCTAGACCAGCGGTTGGTAAACTATGGCTCATGGGCTCAATACGGCCAGCTGTCTACTTCAGTCAGTGGAGTTTTATTAGGAACCCAGCCACGCCCATTCCATAGCTGGCTGCTTTGAGCTACAACAGCAGAGCTGGGCCATTGTGACAGAGACCATATGGCCTGTGGAGCTGGAAGTCTTTGCTCTCTGAGCTTTTACTGGAAAAGTTTGCAAACTACTGTTCTAGACTCTAATATAATACCTGTGGTACAGATGCTTTTTTTTAACTAGGTAAAAAGAAATGCTAAGCAATGTGAAAATGCATATATACTATATATACTGCACGTGTTCAGAAAAAACTCCAGCAGTGAGAAGCCCTTGGGACATAAAGACAGTCCTGATTTTCTCAAGAGATATGTATCACCCATAGGGAATATTTCTGCATTATATCTCCCAGTCTCCTACTTTCTGAGGCAGAGGATGCTGGACCTGGGTTAAACTTCTTTCAAGAAATCTCACCATCATTTCAAGCAGTAGGTTTCGGATTCTGCTAGAAGCACTGATGACTCCCAGTGGCAAGGAGAAGGATGTAGCTCTTCACTCAATGGTTCCAAAGTCCTTTTTAAAAATACCTTTCTGTCTGCTTTTCAGTCATTTTTCCTGCTCTTACATTTCTTGTCCACCAGTATTTCTCACTGCTTTCAATGTGGCTGACTGTAACCCTAGACTGGCTGTGCTTCTCAGCTCCAGAAATCATCACACTCATAGAAATGTACAGAGGGAAGTGGTTGCATTGGAGAACCAGGCACCTGTGTATCCGTCCTGTCCTTGGCTGCTCTGTGTGGCTGAGCTCCGTGGAAGCAAGGCAATGCTGTATGTGTTGGTTTCCTCCTGGCATCCAAAGGCAGGAAGTGGTCTGAGTTGCCTCTCTGTGATGGCCCTGGTGTCCCCGGGTTCAGACTGACAGTAGCCAAGGAAACAGCAAGCCCCGGAAACAGATGTGAGTATGTCTGGCGCCTCACACTTCACAAAATACCAAATCTTATCCTCAGCTTTAAGCTTCAATGACCAGGGCTGACCGAGAGTTACTTTCATCTTCATCACAGATGTTAGCAGGAATAAGGTTCAACGTGGTGGAATTTAAGACTTGGGAAAACTCAGAGTTGCCTTTGAAATCCAAGCACAATTTCATAGTTAGAGATGTGTCTTTAAAATAAAAATTGTAATCAAGTATGAAAAGGCAATTGTTCATTTTTAATCACCCAACCCCAAGTGCGGTTATTTATTTTTGTTGACAGGTATGAGTGATGCTTATTGAAAATAAGAATTGTGAGTCGTTCTTACCGGAATGGACATGCTTGGTCTGCCAAACACTCATTAATAAATCTGCTTTTGTTTTGGTGGTTGGTTCTTTGTAAATAGAAACAGCTAGAGATGAGGGCAGGTTTAGACAGGTCGTGTGTCCTGTGCTTAGTAGGACCATGCACTTGGTTGAATGCTCTGTTGTCACACCTTGAAATTCTTAGGAAGTTTTTAATAAGAGGCCCTGAATTTTTATTTTGCACTTGGTCCCGCAATTTATGTAGTGGGTTCTGGCCATTGTGAGTAGGATCATGGAATATCAAAGCTGGAAGGAACTTCAAGATCAGACTTTTAAAACCCCTCATTTTATTAATTTTTAAATTAATTTTTATTGAAGTATAGTTGATTTACAGTGTTTTGTTCATTTCTGTTATACAGCAAGTGATTCAATTATGTGTGTGTATATACATATATATATATATATAATATTCTTTTCCATTCTGATTTATCACGGGATATTGAGTATAGTTCCCCATGCTACACAGTAGGAACTTGTTGTTTATCCATCCTATATATACTAGCTCACGTCTACTGGCCCCAGACTCTCAATTCATCCCTCCCTTACTCCTCTCCCCCTTGTCAGTCACAAGTCTGTTTTCTATCTGAGTCTGTTTCTGTTTCCTGGATAGGTTCATTTATGTTATATTTTAGATTTCATGTATAAGTGATACCATATAAAACCCCTCATCTTAAAAAAGGGAGAAACTGAGGTCGAAGCAAAAATGGAAGTGACTTGCCTAAGGAAACAGGACAAAGGAGGACAGCTTCAGACCCGTGGGACCCCCGATCTCCAAGTCCCTCATGATTACAACCTCTTCCTCCTACACAGAGACAGCGCTTCCTGCCCAGTTCATGATCATGATCTTGAATGGAATGATGAACGAATTTAACCGTAATCTACCAGTTAATACTGATGACTTTAAATTTACCATTTATCCCCCTTTTCCCAACACACATGCACAAAGAGCAAGAGACTGGTTTGTTGGTAACATTTGAAAGTGGTACTTACTATAACAGAATTCTTATTAATGCCATAAAAATTAGGACAAAACTGAAAAATGCCAGCAATCTCCCTGAATTAAAAATTTGAATGTCATTTTCTTTCCATTTTACAAAAGTCATACATGTGAAATTGCTGTTTTTGTAGATCAAAAAATGTTGAATATTGACAACTGATGTTCAACCAAATTGCAAAAGCATTTCCTTAAATCATATTCTTTGTA
Organism: Madoqua kirkii; assembly: GCA_006408675.1. Lineage (NCBI taxonomy): Eukaryota > Metazoa > Chordata > Mammalia > Artiodactyla > Bovidae > Madoqua > Madoqua kirkii. Next base: position 36,789 of record SJYC01035620.1, read on the forward strand.
AATGTCATATTTATTGGCTGTATAAAATTCCATCATGTGTCTGCATGCAGTTATGTAACTTTGTTGGCTATATAATAATTAGCATACTTATGATAGCTCCAGTACTCTTGCCTGGAAAATCCCATGGACAGAGGAGCGTGGTAGGCTGCAGTCCATGAAGTCGCCAAGAGTCAGACATGACCGAGTGACTTCACTTTCACTTTTCACTTTCATGCACTGGAGAAGGACATGGCAACCCACTCCAGTGTTCTTGCCTGGAGAATCCCAGGGACAGGGGAGCCTGGTGGGCTGCCATCTATGGGGTCACACAGAGTCGGACACGACTGAAGTGACTTAGCAATAGCAGTAGCAATTATAGCATCATATGTAAATAATTATATACAAATAACTGCCTGTCTTCTTATGATAAAGCATCTTGCTCCTTTGCTTTCATAGATGGAATATTCTTTTAAAAATCACTTTGATTTCTTTTTTATGTTAAAAAGTGGTATTTTATTTAAAAAGTTTGAGAAAGGTGGAAATAAAACGAGAAGTAAAATCATCGTCCTGAAATATAATCTTTGGGGCACTTCTTTCTGGTCTTGGTTTCCTACATTTATATGTATTTGAAAGCCTGCATTTTTTTGTCACCGAACAACATGTGGTGTACATTACATGGTATATTATGAATCTGATTAAGTGTATTCCCGTGACTGTGGGAAAGGAACTCCTCAAAGTGAGGTCCGTGGATTGGGGCCAGTCACAAAGCATTTGTTTGTCACCGTCTGCACTGAGACAGCTTCAGAAATTGAGAGCAAGCTTTTGGAAACTTTTGTAGTAATTGGGTATTGCTCAGCACCCAAGCATGGACAAGCATCTCAAGTTTCTTCTTTTTTTTTTTTTTTTTTGGTACTTCAATTTTTTTGTTTCATTTTACAAATCTATCAGTCTGAGATAGAGAGGAGGAAAAAGACTTTTCATCCCAGCGGGAGGGAAAGGCATTGCTGCAGATCCCAGCTAATGCCTGGGCTCCCATGCCGGGAGGGTGGGCGCCCCTCTCTGATCTACCCACACGTGCGCTGCGGGGCTTTTAAAATTCCTGGGGCAGCTCTCTTGCTGTCATTTTAGTCTTTTTCTGTCTTCTTCTTCTGCTTTCTCTGTTCCTGCCTTTTCCTCTTCGTTTCCCTTTTTCTTCTCATTTCTTCTCCCTCTTATATCCTGGTAACAAGGGAGGAGAAAGCTAGCAAGCCCCAGATATAGGATGAGCTGGGAAGTGTGCCTGAACTGGGGTCTCAGAGTGGCTCCATCTAAATTAAACATGCTTTCGCATCCAGATGTTGTTAAATGTCTTCCTGCAGCCGGAGAATAAGGCTTTTCCTTACTTGCAACAGTACTGGTTGCGTTTTAGGTCCGAAGTTGGCTGCCTTTGAGTAACTTCAATACGTTCTACAGTTAAACATTTTTCCACATTAGCCACACTTTGTCACCTTCTCTCTCTCTCTCTCTCTCTTTGCTTTTCTTGATGGAGAGTCGAGAGCTAACTGGGCATTTTGGGGGACACGGGTAGTACCTGATCTTTTTCTCAGTGCGATCCAAAGCCTAGAGAATACGGCTGCACGTTGCTGGTGTCTTGTTGCCAGAGAGCATAAGTGAGTGGCATCGTTCTTTGAAGTGTGGGTCCTCCGAGTCCATCAGCCTGATGTCCCCTGGGCGACATGCACAAGTCCAGTGCTGGCGATAAAACCATGATGACGAAATAACTGGCTTTAGTTAAATAATTTGCTGTTTACAGCTTCTCTGTTTATGAATCAGTTAGAAGCCCTTTTAAGTGAAATTGGATAGACTACAAAGTGTTGGTTTCATGTGTTTTATTTGCAGTTTAATCAGCGTGATCCAGCTGCTGGAGTGGGGAGGTCGAGCCGGGGTTTTAATTATCCCTGCTTTGCCCGAGTTAGGAATTCCCGATGGTGCCGTCTGTGTGAAGATGCCAAAAACTGCATTGTTCTTTAATTAGCTGTTGTAATTGTTTTAGTCTAATCTCCGTGATTAGCAGCAGCATTAAATACAGCAGGAAGAAAAGTCCTGTCCTCTATGCACTGCCCCAGTAAACAGAGCCTTTCTCCCTTCTGGAGAGGGATATCAGAGAGAATCAATTAGAACTCAACCAGCGTTGATTGGAAAATGACAAAGACCAGCCACCATGAAGAAGAAATGGCTCTGGGACGTGGGTTTATGGTCCCCACTGCCAACTGGCCTGGAGTGTTCTGCTGCCCTGCCTTGTCCTGGAGGCATCTGGATGCAGATGCCCTGGAGGCAGAGCCCCACTGGATGGCTCTGTTCCTCTCTGGGGCTGGGGAGATGGACTGGTCAGGCACCAGCTCTTGTTTTGGCTTCTGGTCCTTTGCTTCATGCATTCAACCACAAGCTTTTCTTAAGCATCTCTTTTGTGCCAGGCATCATGCCAGGCATCCGGGCTATAGCTTGCATCAAGGCAGGCACAGTCCCTGTCTGTACAAAGTCTGTAGTTTAGAGGAGGAAACTGACATTAATGGAACACTTGCCTGAGTTCATTGTGAACTGTGAAACGCTGTGAAGGAGACTGGGTTTAACAGAGGTAACTCGCCTGATCTGAAGGTCAGGGTGGGTATCCCAGAGAAGTGAAGTGTATAAGCTGAGAGCCAGTGGGGGAAAAAAGTTGGCTGGACAGAGAAGCCAGACGAAGAGAGTTTCAGGCAGAGGGAACCGCTTGTGCAAATATTCTGTGGCAGGGAGAAGTTCAGTCCTTTCTTTTCGTCATTTTCATAGAGGCAGTAGAGTGTGATGGGCATGATCCAGTTTCTGGATACAGGCTCCCTGGGTGCAAATTCCCCCTCTGCTATTTACGAGCTGTGTGAAATTCTTCAAGTGGCTTCGCCCTACTCTGCCTCAGTGTTTTAGGCTGCAAAATGGGGATGATGATGATAACCATAGTGGTGTCTAGTTCACAGATTTGTTGTGAAGATGAAGTTCCTACACAGTAAGCGTTCAGAACATTGCCTGGCATATGGCGAGGGTCAGGAAATGTGAGCTGGGGCAGCCTTGACTTTGGGATCAAAAAACGGAGCTAAAATCTAGATCTGGTGTATGCAAACTTTGTGACCTTCGCCTGGTTACTTACCCTTGCTGTCCCTGCTCTCTTATGGGTGAAGTGGGGATATTGCCTTGTGCTTAAGTAAGATACATCAGGGAGTTAGTCTTCTTGTAGTCCATTGAAGATACTCAGAGACTAGCAGCTATTGTCATTATTCATGAGAATCTGCTTGGCACATGGCTAGAGGTTGATATTCAGAAATGACAAATTCCCTTGATTTTTTATTCTTTCTTCTCGTTTTCTATTGTCTGCCCCATACCCACAGAAAAGATGTCTCTGTGGCAAGGTTTTTCCAACCTCGATGCTGTTGCTATCTGAGGCTGGATGAGTCTTTTCTGCAGTGGTGTCCTGTGACGGTAGGGGGTTGATCATGCCTGGTGCCTACCCACGAGATGCCAGTAGCATTCTCTCCCCCACGTGGTGATATCCAGAGTGTCTCCAGACGTTGCCAAATACCCACGTGGGACAAAATTGCCCCCTGTTGAGGACCACTGCTCTAGGGAGAAATAGTACAGATAGGCCGGCTGTTTCGTTAGGAATGATCATAGGAGAGCAGGATGAAAGTGTAAAAATCTACTGGCAAGGGGAGAGTACAGCAGATAGCTTTGAGGCCCTTTGGGCCTGAGAAGTTTACAGTGAGTCTCGATTTCAGTGCTGCCCTGGAATTACCTAGGGAGGATAAAACTGATGCCTGTGTTCCCTACTATGGCGGCTGATGTACAGGTGACCCTTGAACAACTCGAGGCTTAGAGGTGCCTCCCTGCTCACAATTGAAAATCTGCATATAATTTCGAGTCGACCCTAGGTATCTGTGCTGCCTGGTATCCCAATTCCTGGTATGCAAGGTTCCTTATCCTCAGATTCAGCCATCTTTGGAGTGTAGTATGACAGGATTTACTATTGAAAAAAATCTACATTTATGTGGACCTTTGAAATTCAAACCCATGTTACTTGAGAGTCAACTCTAATTGAGCTGAATGTCACCCAGGTATGAGGATAACGTTGAGCTTTCCAGGTGATTTTGATGGGCTGCCTGAGTTGAGAACCACTGTCTGGTTGCAGAGCGAACATACCTGTGAAAGGTAAGATACCTGGGTGGACCTTGGGTTTTTGTGCCACAGAAGGGTAGTGACAGGAATATTATTACTGCTGCTGCTGCTGCTACTGGACGCCGCTTATTCATATCACTGTTCAGTCATTCAGTTGTGTCTGATTCTTTGTGACCCCATGGACTGCAGCATGCCAGACTTCCCTGTCCTTCACCATCTCCCGGAGTTTGGCTCAAACTCATGCCCACTGAGTCGATGATGCCATTGAACCGTCTCATCTGGTATGTTTATTCACATACCAGACCTAATTCTCAGTGCATTACATATGTTAACTCATTTAATGCTGAAAACAAGTCTGTAAGGTAGATACTGTTATCAGTGAAAAAAGTGAGAGTGTTAGTTGCTCAGTTGTGTCTGACTTTTTGTGACCCCATGGACTACATAGCCCACCAGGCTCCTCTCTCCATGGGATTCTCCAGGCAAGAATACTGGAGTGGGTTGCCATTCCCTTCTCCAGAGGATCTTCCTGACCCACGGCTTGAACCCAGGTCTTCTGCATTGCAGGCAGATTCTTTACCATCTGAGCCCCCAGGGAAGTCCCCCTGTTTTAATGGTAAGGACACTAAGGCAGAGCTTACAATGTGCTAAGTAACTTCAGTTGTGTCCGACTCTTTGCAACCCCACGGTTTGCCTGCCAGGTTCCTCTGTACATGGGGTTCTCTAGGCAAGAATACTACAGTGGGTTGCCGTTTTCTTCTCCAAAGGATCTTTTCTACCCAGGAATCGAACCTATGTCTCTTACATCTCCTGCATTGGCAGGAAGGTTCTTTACCGGTAACGCAGCCTGGGACGTGCCAGATCTTATAAAGGGCCACTTTAGCCAAGACAGAGCCAGAAGGAAGGCTGTTCCAGGCAGAGGGAAGAGCAGGCACAGACTCCCAGAGACTCAGACTGAAGATAGGAAGAAGTCTGGTGGGGAGAGGGTGTGATGAGTGGGCTTGGCAGGAGGTTAGGACATGAAGTTAGAGAGGTGGGCGGCAGCCAGTGACACGGCCGTTATCCCACCCGATGACTGAGGAAAGGGGGTGGAGCTGCATCCTTCACCAAGGTCACAGAGCTGCTGTCAGAGCTGATTCCAAACCCAGGCTATGCGACCTGGACACAACACGGCCCAGAATGGCTCCTGTTTCCTGCTCTGCCCTCGGTCACCTGTGTGTTCTGAGATGGGGTTTGGGAAAAGCAATGGAGACAGCACTCTTCCTGTTTTCTTTGAGGATCTAAGAGGCAGAGAGGAACTCCGACAGGTTCCCAGTTGACTTGAATATGGCAGGCATTTTATACATCTTTTGTGACCACGTATTAGCTGCTTGTGAAGTGCCAGGCTCTGTAACAGATATTTTCCATGTATTTCTGGACATGGTATTAGAAGTAGGCCCTTTACAATAGATGGACAGTCATTGTCCCCATTTTATATATGTGAAAACCAAGGCCTAGAAAGTGGAGGCAGCTCCTAGCCCAGCCTGCTTGACTGACAGCCATGGTTTCCTCCCCGGTGCCTTTCTGACGCAGCTCTGCATTGTCTGTGACACCTGGGAGTTCATTATATACACTGGCAACATCAGTTGTTGAATTCAAGGGCCAGGTTCTGAGCTACAGTTGCTGTTGGGAACCTGCATCATTGATGCCTAACATTGGATTTTGCTGAGGCTCCAGCTTGATTCTAGCATGCAGGGAACGGGCCTCTAGCTGGTGAGAGAAGCAGGCCAGGCCACCTGACCCTGTACTTTAGGGATGTCCTGAGCTGAGGCGGTGTGGATTAGCAGTTATGAACCCAGGCTTTGGACTGATGTCAAGCAAACCCCGGTTCCAGTTTCCCTCTCATTTCTTCTTCTTCGAGTATTTATGCAGGACCTACTGTGTGCCGGTATCACTCCAGACACTTAGTATGCTAGGAGTCCAAGGTCCCTGACTTCAGGGAGCTCAGTAAGCAGAAACAGATATGAACACCTAAGCAAATGCATAAATAAGAAGCTTCAAGGGTATGGAAAGCTTCTATAGAAAAATTAAACAGGGTGATGAGATGGATTCATGGTTTGTGTTGGGGTAGGTGGTATTGGAGCCTGACTTTGAATGATGGTCAGTCAGACAGACATTCAGAGCTGCAGGGGAGAACTCCAGGCAGAAGAGTAGGGTTGTGTAAATGTCCTGAGGCAGGAATGAGCCTGGCTTAGTGCTTGAAACACAGTGATGAATGAGGGGAGGAGGAAGCAGCTGATGGAGGTAGGCAGTCAATGGATCCCATAGCGTCTCACAGGCCATGATAAGGAGCTTGGGTTTTTATGATTTTATTTATTTATTTTACAAGATCCTATGTGATGACACATCGTATCATAGTTTATTGTTTTTTTGTTTTTTGTTTTTTTTCCCCCACTACTTAACTTTTGACGATGTGTGGGATCTTATTTCTCCAACCAGAGATCAAACCTGCATCGCCCTGCATTGAAAGCGTAACGTCTTAACTACTGGGCTGCCAGGAAAGTCCCTGAATTTTATTTCAATTACAGAAGAACACGTGAGGGTCATGGGCTACTGCATGTAAATATCTGTACAGTGCCTGGCACAGTGTGCTAGTCCCTTAAACGTTAGCTGTTGGTGTTATCATGTATTTATGGTTACTTTGTATTTGGACATTCATTCCCCAGACCTCTGGTGTATCTGTCATGAATTGCAAAGGTTGCCTTTTTTCTCCACTCAAAAATGACCTGAGAAGAAGTTATAGCCCAAGGAACCATGAAGAGATGGCACGAGGCAAGCACCTAGAAATGGATTCACATCACAGTTCATCGCTGCCAGTGACGAGAGGCCCCTTAAATCTGGCTGGAGCTTAAAAGTCAGTTCTTTCGGATACCAGCTTCTGTGAAAAATTAGCTTTAATCCCAAATCCTTCCACTCTCCAAGTCAGCCAAGTAGAGGTAAAAGAGAGCCTCAGGAGAAGGGGCCCCCCGACTCGGAAATCTTCATGGAGTTGGGAAGCAAGATAACTGTGCTCGCTCCCCCAACCCTCAACTGTCATTCAAAACTCAGTAAATACTGGCTGCCAAATTCCTCCAGTCCCCCAGGCCCAGATGACATGTGTAAATATCTCTTCTCCATGTGGTATCCAAAGACGGAGTCAACATGCTTAATTTCCTGTGGATTCCACTGTTGGTTGCTACAACCTGGAGGATTGATCAGGTAAAGGCTGTATAGTGAAGCGAGCAGTTTGTGTTGTGAGTCGTGGAAGATGGCGGCAGTCAGGCCAGCCAGCCAGCCGGGATCTTGCTTAATCCCGCTTTGCTCTCGCATTCTGCTGGGGTCTGACTCAGGTCCGACTGCAGCTTCCTAACCCTCTTCTCTGAGTTTTGCAGTTTTCCTAACTTGTCATCACATTCTTGTCATCAAAGCCCAGAGATCTTGATTTAATTCAGTGGTAAGAATCTTGCAGAGTAATCTGCTGTATTTAAAATGAATAACCTCATGCATAAGTTTGGTTGAGTCCCTTCGCTCTTTACCTGAAATTACCACAACATTGTTAATTAGTCATACCCCAATATAAAATGTTTTTGATGTTAAAAAAATTAAAATGAATAGCCAGCAAGGACTGTATAGTACATGGAACTCTCGTCAATGTTATGTGGAAGCCTGGATGGGAGCTTCGAGGAGAAGGGATCCATGTATATGTATGGCTGAGTCCCCCTTGACTTTTCACCTGAAACTATCACAAAATTATTAATCAGATATGCCCCAATACAAAATAAAAAGTTTAAAAAAAATAAGGAATCTTGCAGAGAAAGATCCAGGCTAGATATTCTGATTTGAGTGTAGAGCAATTAGATATAAAGATCAAGGGCACTGGCCTCAGAGGCAGACCAGGGATCCACCCAACAGGTTGGTGACCTTGTGAGCTTCCATCTCCTAACCTAGGAATCATTCTGTGTCTGCCTCAGAGGGTTCAGAATTTATTAAGCGCCCGTTATGTGTCAGATCCTGGGCTGTGGTGCTGGAGGAGATGCAGTGGAAGGCATGTCTTGGTCTTCATGAGATGACCAAGATGGTGGAGAGATGGGCCAAAATCAACCCAGTAAAGCATGGACCAACACTGCAACAGTGGCCCACTGTGCTGGGTACTGGGAAAGGAGAGAACACTTAAAGGATGAGGGGGTGCAGATGCCCAGAGTGACAGACACACAGGGCACACAGCAAGAAGTGGATGGAGATCACTGTAGCCAAAGGGAGAAGATGGAAGGAAAGAGGCCTGAGCTGGAAAGGCTGTATAGTGAAGCGAGCAGTTTGTGTTGTGAGTCGTGGAAGATGGCGGCAGTCAGGCCAGCCAGCCAGCCGGGATCTTGCTTAATCCCGCTTTGCTCTCGCATTCTGCTGGGGTCTGACTCAGGTCCAGCTGCAGCTTCCTAACCCTCTTCTCTGAGTTTTGCAGTTTTCCTAACTTGTCATCACATTCTTGTCATCAAAGCCCAGAGATCTTGATTTAATTCAGTGGTAAGAATCTTGCAGAGTAATCTGCTGTATTTAAAATGAATAACCTCATGCATAAGTTCGGTTGAGTCCCTTCGCTCTTTACCTGAAATTACCACAACATTGTTAATCAGTCATACCCCAATATAAAATGTTTTTGATGTTAAAAAAATTAAAATGAATAGCCAGCAAGGACTGTATAGTACATGGAACTCTCGTCAATGTTATGTGGAAGCCTGGATGGGAGCTTCGAGGAGAAGGGATCCATGTATATGTATGGCTGAGTCCCCCTTGACTTTTCACCTGAAACTATCACAAAATTATTAATCAGATATGCCCCAATACAAAATAAAAAGTTTAAAAAAAAAAAAAAAAGGAATCTTGCAGAGAAAGATCCAGGCTAGATATTCTGATTTGAGTTTAGAGCAATTAGATATAAAGATCAAGGGCACTGGCCTCAGAGGCAGACCAGGGATCCACCCAACAGGTTGGTGACCTTGTGAGCTTCCATCTCCTAACCTAGGAATCATTCTGTGTCTGCCTCAGAGGGTTCAGAATTTATTAAGCGCCCGTTATGTGTCAGATCCTGGGCTGTGGTGCTGGAGGAGATGCAGTGGAAGGCATGTCTTGGTCTTCATGAGATGACCAAGATGGTGGAGAGATGGGCCAAAATCAACCCAGTAAAGCATGGACCAACACTGCAACAGTGGCCCACTGTGCTGGGTACTGGGAAAGGAGAGAACACTTAAAGGATGAGGGGGTGCAGATGCCCAGAGTGACAGACACACAGGGCACACAGCAAGAAGTGGATGGAGATCACTGTAGCCAAAGGGAGAAGATGGAAGGAAAGAGGCCTGAGCTGGGACTGAATGGAGGGGTGAGTTGAGAGTGTGCCAAGCCTGGTAGGTAGTACTCTGGTTTTCTTCTAAGGCTGTACACCATCTCTGGCCTGGCACTTTGCTTCAGCCTCCACATCTGCTTGCTTCTTCTCCCTCCCCTTCTCTGACTGCCACCCCTCAGCAGATGCTCTCAGCTCAACTTCCGGAGAGCTGTTCTTTTAAAGCACGAGTTGGATGAGGTCATGTCTCTGCACTCAGCCTTCCACTGGCTCTCATGCCATTTGAAGTGTGAGCCAAAGGCCCGGCCTTGGCAAAGCTCCCACTGACCTCTGGACTTGATCACCCACTGCCTCCTCCCTCCCTGACCCCTTTCAGGCACATCACCTCAGGACTCAGTTTTTCTTGTTTCTTTGACTGAGCTTCTAGGTATCAGATTGTGAGTCATATAACAGAAGGCATCCCTTTTTGCTTAGGCCACCAGGAAGCTCAGAGCCTTGTCTAATATCAATTGTGCTCATTCCGTTAGCTTTGGTTGATAAAGTTTTCCCTCCCTCGCAGTAGGTATTGATCGTCTAGCTCTAGTTCAGTGGTTTTCTGGCTTGTTTGTCTTTCGTGGCAGGCATACCTTTTATGGGATAGGTGGGGAGAGGTATAAAGTGCAGTTTGGTTTCACATGCTGCTCTAAACTAATTGTGTGTCTGTCTCCTCTCTCCTAAAGTAGGAGCAGACACATTAATGCCATTCGTGGAGAAACAGCTCATAGTGGTGGAACCTCTATGATCTGAGAGAGGAACCTCTGGTGATCTGAGGGAAACTTGAAATGCATTTTCTGGGATATAGAATCTCGTAGTTTCTAGGGGGCTTTAAAAGTGACTTTGACTCAGCCAGTGTGCAGTTGGGGTGGGCTGACTGCACACTCCCTCCTCTGTAGCGCTCAAGGTGCTGGTGTGTGGGCAGTGGATGGGAGGCTCAGTCAGAGCCCCATCAGGCTCCTTGCCGGGGAGTGGGGAGCTGGTGGACACTCGGGGACCATGGTTCGTTACCTCGGGGCCTGTCGCTACAGAGCTTTCTGTCTCCTGATCCAAGGATTACAGAGAGCTCCTGAAATGACCCCTGGACAAAGTCTGCTTAGAAGTCAAAACTAGCAAGTAGTAAATCAACCAGTTTGCTCTGACCTGTAGAGCATTTTTAGACAATTGGGTTTTCATCTTCTCTGGGCTGGACAAGCCCTCTCCAGAGCTCTGTGGGTTAGCCATCTGGGGTGGATCCTTCCAGCCTAATTTTCACTTTCCAGTTGGGGAAACTGAGGCTTAGGGAGGTTAAGAGACGAGCTTACTGATGGGGCCCTGACAGTCATTGCTCCACATGAAGGCAGAATTGTTCCCAATACCATAGCGGATTTTTTAAAACATTTTTCCCCCTATGGTTTGAATTGTTTTTCCCTTAATGAAAGGAAACCTTGTTTACCTAACTATACCAGCAGCATTATAGCAATATGAACAGAGTGCCACGTTGAAGAAGGAAAGAATTTACCCACAGCCCCACCTCTCTGGCTAGAAATCAAGCGTTGTCCGAGGGTCTGGGTAGTCCCTATCTGCACACACAGATCATCCTTACAGAGTTATAGGCACAAGGAACGTTCCCTTCCAAGGAGCCCCACATGCCATAAAAGTAGCGGCAAAGAGGAGCCTTGTCTGGTGGGCGGCTGCCCGCGAGGCGGCGTCCGGAGGCCCTGCTGGAGAGGGGGGCCTTGTTCTGTGCTGTGAGGCCTCACTGTGTGCCCCCTCTCCCCACCCTAGCCCGAGCAGCCAGAGGCCAAGATTTTGGCCAAGCAGGCCAGGCTCCTGCTTCCTGCCCTCACAAGCAGGCCTCTGTGGGGTTGCCAGGCGCCAGGGAAGGGGCTGAGATGTGGAACAGCAGGTTTCTGTCTGGTCCTGATGCTGGCAGACAGCCCAGGGCAGCCTTGGGAACATCAGGCCAGGTACCGGGGGCAGACTGGCAGACAGGACCACATTTGAGCCAGAGCGAGACTGCTTCAGACCCACCGGGGCAGGCCATCTGTGGCCGCGGCCCTCTCCTCCAGTTTCTCTGCTTGACTTCTGCCAATGGACCCTTTCCCAAAAGACCTGGTTCCTTAGAACAGGTCTGGAGCCTCCATGTGGCACCCAGCAGTCCTTCTCAGAGATGAATCCTCCTGGGAACATCCCTGATCCGAGAGAACTTGCATAAATACCAGAGCTTGCCAGAGAAGCAAAAAAGAGCATCAACTTTAGACTTCAGGAATTTATTTCTGCGTCCTACCTTCCTTGTGCAAGTCTCTTTGTACCTCTGTTTCCTCATCTGCAAAATGAGATCTGAGAGGGTTGTGGTGGGGAATCAATAATAACACACGCGCATACACACGCGCATGCACACGCACGCGTGCACACACACACACACACACACACACACACACAGAGTGCAAGGAAAATTTGAAACCTAACTAAGGTCTGTGGTCTGGTTAGCAGTACTGGGCTGATGTTCATTGTCAGACTCTGACACAGCACTGCACTTACATATGATGTCACTTTGGGGGATGCTGGGCCAAGGAACATGGCCCTCCCTGGAATATCTTTGTCCCTTTCTGTGAGTTTGTAACTTTTTAAAATTTTTATTTGTTTTTGGCTGTGCTGGGTCTTTGTTGCTGCACAGGCTGTGGTGAGCAGGGGCTTCTCTAGTTGCAGGGAACGAGCTTCTCAGTGTGGTGGCTTCTTTTATGGAACATGGGCTCTGGGGTACATGGGCTTCAGTCATTGTGGCTCTCAGGGTCTAGATCGCAGGCCCAGCAGCTGTGTCCCACGGGCTTAGTTGCTCCATGGCATGTGGGATCTTCCCAAATCAGGACTCAAACCTTTGTCTCCAGGTCACTGAGTCACCAGGGAAGCCTTATATAAATCTTTGTTTCTTTAAAAATAAATAATTATTTACGTTTAAAAGTTGAAAAAGAAAAATGTGTTAAGGCGTGTAAGGCCTCAGGACAAGGCTTGGGGTGTGGCTAGAACCTCCTGAGTGTTAGGTGAGCTGATGGCGACACGGGTGATCACTGAGGATGCTTCAGTCCATCCTCTGCAGTGCTGGACCACAACAGATCCTGCAGACCGAGGGGAGGCAGGGTTTCTGTGGCCTCCAGGTCCCCTCTGCTTCTCTCCCCTCCCCTTGCCTCTCCCATCTCCCCCCAGCCAGCTAATGAAGGACATGCCTTGAGCACACCTTGCTTTTTCATGCTACTGAGTGTTGCCCCTGCAGCGCCCTCTGTCTGGATTGCCCCTCAAACCCTTCTTGTTTGGTGAGCTTCAGCTCATACTTGCCTTCCTGGGACTCCCCCCCCCGACCTCTTCCTGGACCCCCACAAGGCTGCAAAGCCATTGTTCTAAAAAACATGGTCCTGTGTGGACAGGCAGTATCAGTACCAGTGGGAACCTGAGACAAATGCAGGTTTTCCTGCCACGCCCCTGGCCTCCTGCATTAGAAAGTGGGGGTGTGAGAGGGAGAGCCACAGTCTAACAGCCCCCGCCCCCTGTGGCCCTGGGGAGCCCGCTCTGTTGTTGTTCAATTGCTCTGTCGTGTCTGACTCTGTGCGACCCCATGGACTGTAGCCCACCAGGCTCCTCTGTCCATGGGATTTCCCAGGAGCCCGGGCCTTCTTGGACTTTAACATCAATCCCCACCCCACCCTATCCCCCCAGGCACTTGTTCAGGTGCAGACAGGGTGGGGCCTGGGAGTCTGCGTTTCCAGCCAGCCCAGGTGATGCAGATGCCACTGGGCTCCTGGAGGTCACAATCCACATCGCCTTTCCACTGCCCAGGCAGTAGGGACCTTACTGTTGTTGTTGATGAAACAGTGGGTGGATTTGCAGGGGCTGGTTATCCCGGACTGAGGGGTGGGTCTTCTCATGGAGGGCTGGAGGCCAGAAGCCAGGATCCGTCTTCAAGTGACCATGGCTAGAAAAGGGAAAGCTTGTAAGGTGGGGAGGGAAGGGTCAGCTATAGTCTGTGCAGGCAGGCAGATACCACGCTCTGCCTAGCCCCGTTTCTCCCCTAATGGTGTCTGGGAGTGGAGCCACGGGATGTGACCCTGGAAGGGACATTTTGTCCACACTTGGAGGAAGCCTCTCTCTTTCTCCCCCTGTTTAAACGTTTATTTATTCTGTAAATGTGGGCTGAAACTGAGTAGAGCAAAGACATGTTAGTGGGCAAAACAGATTCCCTCTCTGCCTCAGGCAGTGTCACTGTCTGTTTCGGAGATAGATGTCAGTCATCTGCTAAGTGTGGTGAAGTGAAGGCTGAGCGTCCTGGGGGTTTCCACTACGAAGCCTGACCAGGGAGGAGGAGCAGAGTGTCCCCAGGGGAGTGACATTTGAGCTAAAGCAAGGACATGGAGGCTGGAAGCAGCATGTGCAAATGTCCTGGGCTCAGTAGGAATTCATTGCCACTCATAATGACTGGAGAGACAGCCAAGAAGCAGGAGAGAGTGGAGAGGGGCCGAGGAGGAGGGCAGGGGCCGTGCCAGGCTGCAGTCAGAATTCTGTCTTTATCTTCAGAAAAATAGGGAGAATTGGAATGATTTTAAGTGAAGGAGTAGCATCTGATTTGTCTTTTCAAAGAAGCTCTCTGGCTTCTTCAGTGGGAGAAGGGATGGATGGGCAGGTAAAGTTTGTGACGGGGCTCAGTTAGACATCTGCAGTTCTCATCCTGTTGCAAGTAATGGAGGAGCTGGAGAGAAGTGGATGGGGACGAGGGAGACCTAGAACTGGGTAGGGGATTGGAATTGGGTCAAGAGGAGACGAAGTATCCAGTAATTCAGTTCAGCTACAACTCATTCCTAAAGGTAGAACCTGGCAGTTTTAATCTAATCCTATCATCATAGGGGTGAAAAGTTCCTGCCACCAGCCTCCAACCCAGCTGCCTTTGAGCTCACATCACATTTCTCCCTGCTGCCCCTTTTTCCCTGGGGTCCCTCCACCCATATGCATTTTGCTTTCTCTCTCCATAACCTCCCTAAGCATCCTCTAAGGGTTGTGTTCAGATGCTAAAGAGAAGCATGGGTTTTGCCAACTCTAAGCCCAAACCACAAACCCACAGCTTAACTCCATACCTCTTCATCTTCTCGACTGCAGTGGCTTATCCACAAAATAGGGAGATTAAACCATCTGGATTGAGAAGGATCCCTTTGGAAGGAGAGGGGCAAGAGGCAAGTTGAGTGGAAATCTTCAGGGCTGGAAAAATAGTTTCTCAGAAAAGCCGCCGTCTTCACAAGGCAGAGCACAAGTGATATGCTGTCCGACGGTTTCAGAGAAACTGAGCTGGTGTCTGCCCTGGACAACCTCTCTCCACTTATTCATCATGAGTGAGGCTGGGCTGCAGCAGGGAAGGCAGGCAGGGGTGACTCACTCCCGCGCCCTCAAGCCTCAGCCCTTGCCTGCAGGTAGTTGTTGAATGAGGGCCCACTGTGTGTCAGGCACTTCTCAACCAAGGGCCATGGTGCCCCAGAGGATGCTTGGCAGAGTCCAGAGGCAGTTTTGGCTGTCATAGCTGGGATGCAGAGTAAGGGATGCTCCTGACATCTGGTGGCTGGAGGCCAGGGATGCTGTTCAACATCCTACAGTGCGTAGACTGCTCCCCAACCACCTGCCCCCAAACGCCAGTAATACTGAGCTGAGAAACCCTGGTGTAGACGCCTTGTGCTTCCCTGAGCCTCCCTGAGCCTCCACTGGGCAAATACCTTCAGAGCTCTCCTTCATGCTAGGCTCTGAGTGGACCTTTGCTTTTCCATGACCCTTCATTTCTTCTCACTCACATCTGCATCCCTCTGTCCCATCCACCCAGATTCACTCGGCACCAGCCGTGGCAGGAGGCACCGTGCACCTGTTTTACAGGCACATTCCTGTTTTACCTGTAATTCTCACGGCCGTTAGAGGAAATAGACATTATTTTCCCTGCAGAAAATAATGAATTCCATTTACTGAGCCTCTCTTGTGTGCCAGGCAGTGGGAGGGATACTGATTTCTACAACTCACAACACCTCAGGCTTGAATTAGGTTCTATAATCCCATTTATCACAAAGTTGGTGCTTGAATGAGAGAAGGGTCTCGGTCAAGTCCACGTGCCTGGGAAGTGGGAAGGAAGCTAGGGATTGAGGTCATCTTTGGGTTGCTTTGCAGGAACATGGGCAGGTGTCTTAAGACTAAACCAGCCTGTGAGGAGGCGGATGGAGTTTCATTCTTCTCTGTATGCCGGCCACCTTAGAGGAGCCAGGGGAGTGATGGTGGGTATAGTGGAGTCCTCCCCCACCTCATAGGGGGTGAGTGGGGAGCAGGTCAAGGGGAGGAGCTCTGTAGGGAGAAGGGCCTGCCCCTTCTGGGCTGTGCCCCACTTTTCCTAGTACAGGGATGTCACATAGCAACTTTTAAGGCATGTTTTGTCAACTCCGACACACGGCTGACATACTGATCTGGATCTTTGTTGTGAGGGGCAAGAGGGCTGTGTGCATTTTAGGGTATTTAACAATCTGGCCTCTTCCTACTAGAAGGCAGCAGCACCCAACCCTTCCTCCGTGAGTTGTGAAAATCAGAAATGTCTCCTGGTATTTCCAAACGTCCCCTGGGAGGCAAAATTGCCCTGCTCCCCCAAGTCAAAGCCCACTCCCCTAAAATAAGCAGACCCAGTTTTGTAGGAAACAAAAGCACAGCCCAGAGGGAGAAGTTAGTGACTCAAAGGACGTTAGTGAGTAGCGGCATCTAAGACTGAACTCTAGCCTCCTGGTCTCCCAGCCAATGGAGCGCCCAGAACATGGGCAGCCATTTTGGGAGGTTGGGGTCGTGGACGTGTCTGAAGGAATGGGCTACCCTTCTCAACCCCTGATACCCCTTCACCCTGTTACAGAGCCTCCATGCTCTCCCACTCCTATGGTCCACTGTGGACTCTTAAGTGATGCCAAAAGACTGGCTGATGGACGTGCTGAGGCTCCATTACATCGACCCTGCATTGGATATCACCCAGAGGGGCAATGCATCTGCTGTGTCTAATGCCCAATGGCAAGCCTTCCCTGTCATCCTTTGTGAGGCTCTTTATTTTAGAGACTTCCTGGCATCAACCCCTCTGCAGACCCAGCAGACGAAGGCTGAGCATGATTGGCCCATCACTGCCCACTGTTCAGAGGCCATCCTCACCCCTGCTGGGCACTCCCTCCAGGATCAACTGCCCAATTGAATCCCACTTATAGACTCAACCTCCTAGGGTGCAGGAAGGCCCCTGGGCATGGAAGCCATCCAAGCCCCGATCAATCCCTTCTTTTATTCAGGGCAGAGTTACAAATGGGCCAGAATCATTGGAAAGATTTTCCACCTCACTGTGCAGAGAAACCCTTATGAAAGCTGTATTGATGGATCCCCTTGTACCAGGATGATACTGGTCTCAGAAAGGCAGGAAATATGTATCTGCTGGCTCTCATTCTGCCATAGAAACCCTCTTTCAGGTCAAATTTCTTCTGTGCCCAAGCACATTTGATTTAAATCATGTCACTGCAAAATATAAATAAAATAGAGATGACTGCTGTAATGAAAAAGAGAAACACCCCAGTGATGTAGTTTTGACATCCAGAAAATAGGACGTTAAAACTACAGGTTCATATAACTAATGGATTCCCAGGCCCCAGGCACTGGCCCACTTATTTCAGGCAGCACAAGTGAGTAACCATCTGGACGTGTACCACCAAAGAGATCAGACTCTCAGCTTCAAGACTCAGCTGTGACTCACTTTATCTGTGTGACCTCGGTCAATCACTGCCTCTCTAAGCCTTAGACTTTTCCTCTGTATAATGAGGAGGCTGGAATACATGCCTCTAATATCCTTTGGCTTCATGAAAGTAAGAACATTTATGAGTTGGAAACTCAAGTGTGCTGCTGCTGCTGCTGCTGCTGCTGCTGCTGCTGCTGCTAAGTCACTTCAGTCATGTCCAACTCTGTGTGACCCCATAGATGGAAGACTGGGGACTGATGTTCCATTTCCCCAAAGGATCGTTGTCCTTGTGAATGGTTTGGAGATATTGTTGTAGACTAAACGTTTGTAACCCCTGCCTCCTTGCAAATTCATATGTTGGAGCCCTAATGTGCAATGTGATGGTATTTGGAGATGGAGTATTGGGGCGATGATTATGGTTCAGTGAAGTCGTGAGGGTGGATTCCTTGTGTTGGGGTTAATGTCCTTGTAAGTAAAGGAAGCTCTCTGTCCATGGTGTGAGGACACAGCAAGAAGGCAGCCATCCGCAAGCCAGGAAGTGGCTCTCACCAGCACTTCCAGGCTGGCACCCTGATCTCGGGCTCACCCACCTGCACAACCGGGAAATAAGTGTCTGTTGTTGAAGACACCCAGTGGTATTTTGTTACAGCTGCACAAAAGGTCCAAGGCAGAGGGATTCCTACAAGTTGTGAGCTTTCAGAGGTGTATACAAAAGGGATTTTTAAAAAATTCTTTTCATAGCCAGTGTTTCAGAAGTGCCTGTACTGCATAAAGTGAAACACACACGTCTGGTGGCACTGTATCCTACTTGGAGTTTTGTTTTAAAAGTCAGCAAAAATCCTGTGTGATCTGAATCTTTATTCTCTCGTGTGTTCTCTCTCCTCCCTCATTCTTCCTCTCCACTTCTCACTCCCTCCCCCCATTTTTTCACTCTTTTCCCCTCCCCAATGACCTCCATTTGAATTCTCTTCATTCCAATGCACCTATGGTGTACCCCCACCTGTCTGAGCTCAGGCTCTTCCAACAGAATTCCAGAGACTGAGTGGCTTATGAACAGCAGACCTTTTATCTCTCACTTATGAAGTCTGGAAGTCCGAGTTTAGGAGGCAACACAATCCGTTTCCTTGTCTTTGGCTTCAGACTTTGCATTGCGTCCTTACATGCCAGGAAGAAGGCAGGAGCTCCCTGGGGTCCCTTGTCAAAAAGGCACTAATGCTATTCATGGGGGCCCCACCCTCATGACCTAATCACCTCCCAAAGCCCTCCCATTGTGGGCATTAGGACTGTAACATGAATTTGAGTGGGAAACAAATGTCCAGCCCCTAAAACCACCGCATGTTATCTCCTAACAGGAGGATGCACTTGCTAAGTTCTATGGAGAGACACCTGCATGGAAGGGAAGGGAAGAGCTTTCGTTTGCCCTTTGGCTCCCAAAACCCCTCTGGACTGACTTTATAATTTTCCCCTGTCTCAGGTGTACTTCCGTCTTTGTGTGTCAAGGAGGGGGCTTAACACAGCAATTTTCCCTGGCCGGAGAGGGCGCACCCCCTGCCCTCCACCACCGCAGCTAGCCTTCTCCAAGGCCTGAGGGGTGACGGGTGAGCACAGCCAGGTTCGAAGCAATGAGGAAGCACACCTACCTGGCTCCCCATGGCTGCCTGAGTATCTGTAGGAAGAGGGTCGGCACTCAGGACTGACTGTTTCTCACATGTGTGGTTTCCAGGTCTGGCTATTTTCATCTGGAAATAAAAGTTCTCAGGAAGCCAGAACCTATCATGTTACAGTGATGAATGCTTTAGTAGAGCAACGCTTCACCTGTTCAGCAAAAAAGGTATTCTGCTTTATAAGTAAATGTCCCAGAAAACAAAAGCTGACCCCCGGAAGACACAGACACAGACACAGACACACACACACACACACACATACACACACACGTTAGTTGAGTTGTCTTCCTGGAAAATGTGCCACGTCTTCTAGGCTTTGTCAAACGTGGTCTGAAGAACAACATGCCAAGTGTTCTCACTGGCATCGTCGTTGCCGTCATTGATTGTTGTGCTGTGGTTGTGAGATGCCTGAAGGAGTTAACAAGGTGCGACAGAGCCCCTCGCCCCTCCACGAGCGGCCCCTCCCTCTGCTCCTTGATTCCGCTCTCTTGTCCCTTCCTGTTAGCATCCTTCTCAGTATACTTTATTCATCTCCCCCCCGCGCCAGCCTTCCTCTCCTGGCCTCTCACTCACACACACATACACGTTCTCATCTGCCGTCATCAAGAATCCAGAAGGACATTGTTTTCAGGAATCGGAGAAAGTGAATAGATTAGCGACCATAGGTTTATACTGACATCGGACATGTGGACTTGAACCCCAGTCTGAGAAATGAGCTGCACCCCTGTCCCAGATGGTCCTGACGCCAGGAACTAACTGGATGAGCTTCGCAGTCAGTCATGTGCAGTGGGGGTGCACGGGGTGACTGGGTGTGCCTGCCGCTGACACTGGAAAATGTGGCTCCGAAAGTGCACATGGGCTTGGGGTCAAGACCTCGTAGCCACCCAGACGCCATGACCCTGCCTTTTCTGGGTGTGTGGCTCTGTCCTGGGTGAGTTTGCCAGGAATCCCTGCGGAAGAAGGTCAGAGCCACAACCTCATGACCCCGTCCTCTCCTCTCCACTGCAAAGTTGGGGGACGTGTACACACTTCGGTTTACTTCTCTCTGCGTGCTCTGTGAACACTCGGTGGAAACAGACACTTCCTCACTCAGTTTTACTGGCCAGGTGCAGAGAAGGAACTGGGACTTGCTTAACTGGTCCTACAACTTCAATGACAACCCATCCAGTTCCCAGGACTTTTGGGAGAGGGAAAAAAAAAAAAAACAACAAAACCTCAACCGGTGGATTTACTAGGTTTTGGCAGGTGATGCATTTGGACGTAGGTTTACAGCAGGTTTAGGGCCAAGAGCACATGTCAGCTATTCCAAAGGAGCTGAGAGCAGGAGTCAGCTGCAATGAAACATGTTACAGTCACTGAGTGCTTTCCCCTTCCCGGTCCAAATCCGGGGTCCATTATTTCACATCGCACCCGTGCTACCCACACGGGGCTTCCATAACCCATCCACGGAGAACAAGCCCTTAGTAATGGGGACAGGAGGAAAAGACACACGGCTAAGGATGTGCATCTCTGCATCTGAGCCTGCATCTGCCATTTCCTCTGCCTGGAGCCCTGCGTGCCAAGTTCCAGTAGGCTCCCTCCCTCCCCTGGTTCAGATCACCCTCAGGGGAAACCCATCCCCACAGCACCGCTTGTAAACTACAAACTTCCACTGTCCTCTGTCCCTCCTCTCTGCTTTGTTTTTCTTTGTAGCTGTTCTTAGCAACTGACCTACTACGTGCTGATGCTGTCTGCTTCCCCCATTCCCATGTAAACTTCATGCAAACCTGACGTTATGTCTTATGGACTATATATATAGGCATACCCTGCAATGCAGGAGACTTGGGTTCAATCCCAGGATTGGGAACATCCCCTGGAGGAGAGCATGGCTACCCACTAACGTATTCTTGCCTGGAGAATCCCATGAACAGAGGAGCCTGGTGGGTACAGTCCATGGGGTTGCAAAGAGTCGGACAAAACTGAGCGACTCAGCACAACACACATTTGTACATGTTGCTATTGTTCGGTTGCTAAATCGTGTCCAACTCTTTGCGACCCCCTGGACTGCAGCACGCCAGGCTTCCCTGTCTTTCACTATCTCCCAGAGTTTGTTCAAACTCATGTCCATTGAATCAGTGATGCCATCCAACCATCTCATTCTCTGTCACCCGCATTCCCTCCTGCCCTCAATCTTTCCAAGCTTCAGCGTCATTTCCCATGAGTCGGCTTTTTGCATCAGGTGGCCAAAGCATTTTTACACATATATTTATATATATGTATAGTGCACATAGATGGTTTGTTCTTATATCCTGAATGTCTGCTACATTACTGATCCTCAACAAATATGAGTTAGCAAATTTTATGTACACAGTGACTTTAAGATAAACCTAAATTTCAGAAATGTTAAAATAGTGAGAAAAAAAAATGTTCATCTTAAAAGCAAGAGAACAGAGTGAAATATCCTGGAAAAATGCTTCTGTTACTTAGATCAACTAGTCAGACTGATTCCTGGAATCAGAATGAGGAGGCTGGTATTTTAAAGACGTGTTGGAGTGAAATTGTTCCTCTTCTTACTCCCAGCCTTTTTATTGTCAGTAATGAGGAGAATAAGCAAGTATGGTAGGTGCCTGTGTCCTAGGCTTATTTCTGAGGGCTTCTATGCATTCTCCCGTTGAATCCCTGCAATGGCATGCTTAGTGTGCCAATTTAATAGAAGAGAATCCTGGGGTCTCAAGAGGGCATCAGAATTTCATTTTCGTTGGCTTAAGCATTTTTAAGTAATCACAAATAAAATGTGGGCTGGGCAGACTCTCTAAGGAGCCAGATAGTCAGTATTTGGGGCTTTGTGGGCCAGATGGCCTCTGTCACAGCTAGGCAGTGCCGTGTGTCGCTCTCCAGCAGTCGTGGACGACGTGTAAACGAACAGGTGTGCCTGGTTCCAATTAAACTTCACACAAAGCAGCTGGCAGGCCAGACTGGGCCCAGCAGGTAGAGTCTGCTGATTTCTGAGTGAAGTATAATCTTCATGAGGGCAAAGCACCCTGTCATTTTTTAGTTCATCCATGTATCCTGTGCAGGGGACACAGTGCTTTGCGATGGTAGGTCTTGAATGAATGAATGAATGAATGAATGAATGAAGAAACCAGGGTGCTGTGGGCTATCAGTCTATTGAGACCCCATAGCTAATGCTCCCTTTTCCTCTCCATACATACACTTCCCTGCTCTTCCCTTGACCTTCTCTCCACCTTGCCTCTCCTCCTTACCACTCCAAGCTCAAGGGCCAGCCCCCCATCTTCCCAGCCTCCCTCAGAAGACTCCAGGGAGTTGGGTGACGTGGTCCCATGAGTTCTTCTGCCAGCGGTGGCTTCTTCTGGAACCTCTTGGAGTTCTGTGTGTACTGGCTGATCTCTTCACACCCCTCCCTGTTCTAGGGAGGTGTGTATGGCAGTCGCTAAAATAAAGGAAGATTGCATAGATTAAAATGAGGCAAAGGAAGAAACACGAGGCTGGGGCCTTACCTTGGAGTCAGAACTGACTGTGAAACTCAGGCCATGAAGACCTCGCTTATAGGGGAACCGGAGATTTGGCTCCAGGCTTTCTAGCAGCCGGCAGAGAAAGCAAACCTACTCCCTTCTACCACTCTGTGTCCGAACAACTGGCGCAAATCATGGTTCATAGCAGGTGGAGCTGTTCTCAGGGCTCAGGTCAGTAGGAAATGTCTGCTGGGACTCACAAGAGGCCAGTGTGTGGGCAAAGGAACAGCAGCTCTAAGCCTTCCTCACGGTGGACATCCTGGGAGTTCCTGGCCGTCTGCTACCCCGATCCCTGGACTGGACTCGCCATCTTGCACTGTTGCTCGATGGAGGGAACACATCTGGTATCTGGGTGTGGGTGGACCAGGCAACCCCAGACTGAGATTCAGGGCAGCTTCATGAACACCTGAGCTCTGTGGTCTCTGAGCACCCCTAGGGCCCTGAGTGGAAGCTCTGAGTCAGGGAGACCAGGTCAACACCTCTGGCTCTGCTCTTGACCTTTGGCCTACTCCCGTCACTTCTTTGGACCTCACACTTGTCATCTGAGAAATGGGCACTGATATTAGTATTCAGCATCTGGAGGAAAAGACAGCCTGGTGTGGCCTCTGCAGCTCACACTTTGTTCAGGCCTCACAGCAACATGGCAAGGTAAATGTCATTCCCATTTGCCCCATGCTGCTGAGTACTTTAGATCAGGGCTCCTCAACCTTTTTTTTTCATTAGCACCCTCCCAGGAAGAAAAATTTAATTTAATTTAAATTCTCCCTAGTGAGAGCAATTAAATAATAAGGGATAAGATTGATCAGGTAGAGCTGAGCCTTGGAGGACCACACACGGTTGTAATAGCTAAGATTTTTTTTCACCACCTCATCCTTTGAGTTAGTGTTTGCCTGTTGGCAGGGTGGGGGGAATAATATCACCACTTGAGCATGCGTGTTTTAGACATATTGCTGCTTCTCAACAGTCCAAGTGACGGAGGAAGAAACGGAGGCCCAGAGAGGTACGGTAACCTGCCCCAAGTCCCACAGCTGGAGAGAGAGAGAATTGGAATTCAATCTTAGAGAGTCCGCCAGGCTGCAGCCACGGCTAGAGTGCCTTGAGCCATATACCAAGTAACTGCAGCTCACTTCTGCGTCTTGCTTTTTTCACTGATCTGTGTACCTCGTCACTCCCCTGTTTCAGTTCCTGTAGAGTCACCTCGTTCTTTCTATTGATGTTCCATTTGCATCAGCATAGCCCAAGTTACTTATCCAGGCCACAGCTGATGAGGGCTAGGGTTATTTCCAGCCTCTTGCAATTGCAAACTCGGCTGTAACAATCCTCCCCACGTGCGTGACATTTTACTTAAGTGCAAGCAACCCTGAAGGTTAAATTCCTAGACACGGAATCACTGCACACTTGCGCAAAGATAGCATTTTGGTTGGGAGTGTGGAAACAGCTCCTCTGAAAGTCTTACCAAGCCATCCAAGGTCAGTTGGACCACTTTCTTAGCTTCTAAGCTACTGTTTCGACCCCCACATCCTGCCTGACCTGGTTATTGATTTAGACGTGGGCTCCCCACCCCTGTCACCTTCTATGCATTTGGTCACCAGATTGTCCTCCTGTCATCTGGTATTTCCCTGTGAGGCTTTGCACAGTTATTTTTGAACTTCACCCCTCATCTCATTAAAAGAAAGCCTGGGCAGCCAGCTTTCATTCCTGCTTCCTGGGTACGTGCTTTGAAGAGGGCTTGGAAGGAGGCGACACATAGCTTCTCCCGGGTCTTGGTGCCCCATGGGTTGTGGGGAGAGCAACATCCTTGCCATGCTGCTGGTCCTTTTGAAGCTTTCTCTAAGAGCTGCATCTCTGTCTGCAGACTTCCCTTGGCCTGCGTTTATAAGGGAGGAGGCTGTGTTTTGGCAGTCAGGGAGATCTAGCAAGAGTGGTCCTGCTTCCGTGTCTGCAGGGTGCAAATTACAGCTACTTCTCCTAGACCTTAGTGGTAGAGCTGCCGTGGCTGAGTCAAGACTACACTGAACTTAGATACCATGATCGCAAGTTGGAAAACCAGGGGAAGGGGACTGGAAGCTCGTGGAAGTTGCCTTCACCGCTCTCCGCAGCAGTGTGGCCTGTGGTTAAAGTCTGCTGCGCTGTTAAAATCATCTGAGTAATTAACCCAATGGTGTCTGGCAGTGGTTTGCTCTGTACGTTCCTTGAGGAAGAGCTGGTGCACAGGGTGGAGAGGCGTGAACGGGATTTGGTGCAAATAGAATCCTCTAGCTGTCGATTTACTGCGGCCCCCCTCCCACTCTCTCTACCGTCTTCTCCAACTCACTTGGGCTCATTCAACATGGCGGCCAGGCTGACAATTGCATGTGGCTGGACTCCACTATGGTGGTGGGGTTACCCGTACTTCCTCACTCTGTCTGGAGCGCATGAGGTGCATAGGCAGCAAATGTTTACCTGATTCCGGTTAGGTACTAGGGAGTGTCTATAGAACACAAGCAACAGAGTAGCCTGCATTCTAATTGGAGGACACAGCTAGGAAGCAAATATACAGCATCTGCATATAAATGGCACAAGAAGCAACGTAATAATAGGGATAGAAAATGCCTGTTGCTGACTGAGGGGAGGTTCTTGGAGATGTCTTCTGAGCAGTTTCCTGAAGAGTAAACCATGAGGATATCCAGGGGGAGATTGTTTCCAGGTGTTGAGAGCAGCAAGTGCAAAGGCCCTGAGGTCAGTTATAGCATTTACCTTGAGAGGCACCACTTCTAAGGTCTGCAAAGGGTATCACAGGGGGTCAGAGCTGAGGGATATTCAGTCACGCCTCTACCCTATAGGATGAAGACTGAGGCCAGAGCAGGGGGAGCTGACTCCCCAAATCAGACAGTTGCTAACAGAATAATTTTTCAGGACAATTGACTCCTGTCTTCACACTTTGAGGGGCCTCCGGGGGTCATGTCAGTCAAGCTGGTTCAACTTCTAACATCTCCATTTAACAGCTGTATGGCTTAAATTACTTTACCTCCCTGAACCTCAGCTGCCTCATCTGTGAAATGGGAATAATGAGATCACTTACTTTCAGACTTGCTGTGAGGCTTAAGTAACACACGGACTCAATGTGTGATGTGCAATGGCTTAGTCTCTAGTGAACCTCAGGGCCCCAAACTTCTTGGTATTGACCTGGACACAGTGTACCCCCACCTACTCCCTCACCCCCAGGTAAGACACCATCCTTCCTTAGGAGGCTGTCGTGTGATCCAAAACACATTTTGCGTTTGTTTGAGTTTTTCTTTGGGGACTCTGTTTTCTTGATGGAGATTTTTGGCAAGTATGGCAGTGATGGACATGCTTCTGTTTCCTCCTCTGTAAAACAGAGCAGCAAGGCTCGTAGCTGGCAGCAAGGCTCACACCTGAGAGCCAGGTGTGTTCCAAGGACCTGGCCTGGTAGCACACATGGGAAGTTCCATGTGCTCTGTATGTGATGGTGTCACTCACAGAACATGGAGAAAAGAGGATTCCACTCCCTGGCTAAGAGGTGGTTTCATCCCTTTAAATTGCAGCATTCTCTTATTAAGATGAGATACCCACACTCCCAATGCACGAGGCCCAGGTTTGATTCCTAGTCAGGGAACTAGATCCCACACGCTACAACTAAGAGTTTGCATGTCACAACTAAAAAGATCCCACATGCCTCAACTAAGACTGGCATGCTGCTGCTGCTGCTGCTAAGTCGCTTCAGTCGTGTCCAATGTCCAACTCTGTGCTACCCCATAGACAGCAGCCCACCAGGCTCCCCCATCCCTGGGATTCTCCAGGCAAGAACACTGGAGGGGGTTGCCATTTCCTTCTCCAATGCAGGAAAGTGAAAAGTCAAAGTGAAGTCACTCAGTTGTGTGCGACTCTTAGCGACCCCATGGACTGCAGCCTACCAAGCTCCTCCGTCCATGATTTTCCAGGCAAGAGTACTGGAGTGGGGTGCCATTGCCTTCTCAATTCATGTTGATGTATAGCAAAAACCATCAAATACTGTAAAGTAATTATCTT